>JABFPJ010004068.1:0-14636 GCA_022817425.1 Gryon sp. ZL-2020
AACGGTGTCGGTTACCCAGCCAAAAGTTTACATTGAAAATTAATTTTTCTTTAACCATAATATTCTCCCAGAATCAAAGAATCAAATGATATATTTTAGAATATTTAATTCAATTTCAAAAAATTATTGTTTAAAAAGACTCTAACTCCGGTATAGCAGACTTCAAGAACCACCTTAATGTTGCACACTGTACCTTTTGTATGACTTTGTATCTATAACGATTTTATTATCCGTGATTGTGATTTTCATACGTCTCCATCACTGAAATATAGGTATACTGGAACAGGCACTGACTGACCGTTCGCGAGTAGAGATAGAAAATCGTGAGAGTACTACCTGTCTTTGTCGTACAGTCTGGTTAGAAAGTTTAAACGTAAACTTTTTAATCTATAAATGTATAAACTTGTTTTTCCTAAATTGATTAACGAAATTCATTTAAATGTATATAAATAATTGGCACTTAGAAAAGTTCATGTCAATTAAATTAAAAACAATTTACAAAAATCAACACGAAATATGTATCAATAATTGAATTTACAACAATAGTTTTGAAATTGACTGTACTTCTAGCTTACTGCGCATGCGCAAATTGTTAGGCAAGGAGGTCGCGCCTCTCGCTATCTATCTATCGCTACTCGCTTTCCACTTATTGGTTGAGGCATACAGTAAGCGTTCCAGTATAACTATATTTCAGTGGTCCCCACTCCTTACGATATCTATATATTTCCGCGTGTTCGGTTTTATGCCGTAGTTCAGACGTTCAGAGTTCAGTTTCATTCATTCCACACTTCAAAAACCGACATCAGCTGAAGATACACAGAATTGATTTACGTCAGATTAATTGTAAAATGAAATAATTATTTGGACCTTACTTCTTGTGTTTCCCTTAACTTTTAAATTGGAAGTTCACTGGAGTTCAGGTATATTTTGTAAATCATTCTTTTTAAGCAATTTTTCATTATTTACATTTTTCCAGTTTTTAGGTTAGCTTTGTAAATATAATCAAAACTTGTTTTTACATTAAAATTGGGAATATAATATATATTCTTAATTAAATGGCATTGAAAAAGTATAAATATTCTGAAAATATTCAAATATTTTAAGAAACAAGAAAAAAATGATAATTTTAGGTAAAACTTTATCTTAGTAAATAGATTAATATAATTTGACGCTACAACTGCAACTCGAAGTTCTGTTTGGATTGCGATATAAATTTCTAATTAATATAAATTAATTTTAATATTATTTAAATAATAATGGTTTAAACTTCAATATAATATATGTTTTTTAATATATAATTAAAATAATTAATAAAAACTTTTTAAATGCGTTTGTTATAAAAGTTCTAACAAAATCAATTAAAAAATATAAACAAATTTATATTAAAATTAAATTATTTTCATCCAAAAATAGAAAACAAGAAATCTTAGCATCAATTTTATTGAAATTATGATAACTTGCTACTTTGAAGACAAAATGACGCAACATATTATAAACACATTAATCAACAACAATTCTATAAAAAAGAAACGATTTTGGATTTTAGGCTTGTCTTTAGGCTTAGATATAAAATGCCTAGCTATCCTTCATCGCGTCACTACGATTCCGAAGATGAGGAAGAACGACGACGTCAGAGAAGAAAAGATTGGCTGATTCAACAAGAGCTGGAACGTCGTCATGAAGAGTACAAGAAACAAAAGATATTAGAGTTCGAACGGAGAAGAGCGGCGATGTTGTCCGAAGAACGGAAAAGTGAACGACGAAAATCCAAGAGCTCCTCACGAAGAAGTCGCAGCTATTCTCCGCGAAAAGACGAAGAGAGTAAAGACAAGATGGAAGAAAAGTAAATTATCATTGAATGAAGATCATAAATCAAATTAGATTATATTATTAGTATTATCATTATTATTATTATTATTATTATTATTATTTACAGGCCTCTTAGGAATTTACTTTTCTCAGTTTCGTTATAGTGTATTATGTATCAAGTGCGAAACAGCGATTATAGCTTATTATTATTGTCACTTCGTACGAGGCAATAATTGCTGTTCCGCCCTCGATACATACAATATTTTACACCATAAATGCAAGATAGTTACTTCATTATTGTTCAAGAAAGAAGTCAGTAAGTAGCTCAGTATAACCTTAGGGCGGTAAGCAGCTATTTACCACCCTAGGGTTATAATGAACTACTTAACGACCGCATCCGAGGACAATGATGAATAATAAATTCTTACTGTGCACATGTGATATAAAATATTTTTTTAGTCCATTATTTTGAGATTACTCATTTTTATGTCTTTTTAAATATAAAACTCGATTTTCTCTCTTTTTCATTGTTTTATTTCATTTTTTTAAATAAATGTAAGGTTAATTTAAAATGTGAAATTTAATAAAAATCAATTTTAAATTTTAATAAAATGCAATTAAAGAAACTAATGAATTAAAATTAACTAGTTGATGAGTTTAAATTTGTTAATTTAATTTGACCAACTAAATAAATTAACTGCTTTAACTATAGTAAAAAAATTAATTAATTAAGAAAACTAAGTGACTGAACTAACTAAATTACACAATTAAATATCAAAAGTGGATACTAGACTTTATAAGAAAGCTGATTTAAGTAAATAACGGAATAAATCAACAAGCTGATCTAACTAGGTAAAATAAACTAAACTAACTGAAAAACTATAATATTAAGTGAATTTTTTTTATTATTAAATATATTATTAGTTTTGTCATTTTTTTTAGTTTTTTTTAGTTTTTTTAGTTTTGTCTTTACTTACATAAATTAGTTTTTTAGTTTACTAATTAACTTAGTTAATTTTAAACTAAACTAACTAAATAAGAAAAATGTATAATTGAACTATATAAAAAAGCTGATTTAAGTAAATAACAAAATAAATTAACAAACAAACTAGTTAGATATCTTGTTAGTCTTGTCATTTTTTTAGTTTTTTGTATTTTATATTTATTTAAATATATAAATTAGTTTAATTAGTTAGCTTAGTTATTTAATATAGGTGAGTTAATAAGTTTTACTTATTTTTTAGTTCTTCTAATTGGTCATTTTAGTTGGTTAATTTTATAATTAAAATTCTAAATTTTGTTTGAATTGTTTCACTTAGGAATCATCAGGTGTTATTCTATTTATTACTTACTATATTTATTAGTTTACTAAATTCAATTAATCAAATAAATCAAAAACAAAAAAAGACTTTTCGACTACGTTTTACTCTATCATTTGCTGAGAGGCTTGTACATGAAATATTGGATTTCGGTCAAACGAAAAATATGAAATGTTTTATTTTTTATTCAATTAATATTATTTTTCCAATTACTTTTATTATCTAATAATTTATTAATAATTAATTGAATAACTTAATACATTAAAAGACATTAAAATTTACTTTAATTTATTTTATTCAAACAAATTAATGATTTATTTTTCTGTTTAGATCTAAAGGCGATATTTTTAGAGGTCCCGAAGAAAACAAAGTCAACGAAGAAGATTGTAAGAAGATAGTCGTAACGATTGTACGATCGGTTCCCAAAGTGTCGTCCGAAGATGTGCAAAGGGACGTGGTTCATCCTGAAGATATAATAGTTAAGCAAGGTACGTTTTCGGTATCCACGAGCGACGATTACAAAAAAAGCTTCACGCAAGTCCTGAAGATTTTTCGACTTCTCACGAAGATGTGTACAATGGATCCCTTCACTTTTCATTCTGTTTCTTTTCAGTCTATGATGTGTAGTAGGAGTTGATGAACATAAACATAATGAATGTTTTTGCACGTAATTTAGTTGTTTAATGGACCTGGATTCTATTCAGTTGCTTGCAATTAACAATTTCCTTGCATTACTTATCTTATTAAATTAAACTAATTCAACTGAATCGAAATATGTACATTTCAAGTTTATTAGACCAAACGTAATCAATGATGAATCAATCATCCAGAAGATATTAATTTTGGATCTAAAATCTGAAGAGTTGTTTAAGCAAACATTTTTAGGTTTCCTGAAGAAGACTTTCGGACGAAAGTTCTGGATTTCGGCACTGAAGATCACATGGCGACGATTCTTCACTGAAGATGATTCAACCGAGAAAATAAACAACGTCTGATGAAGAGCAAAAGATAATCGAAAGAGTAAATGTTGTGTTCATTCATTTATGATTAATAGATTAGAATTAATTTAATATATTTAATGTAATATAATTATATTCAAGTTTTATAAAGTTTGTTTTTAAAGCATTTTATGAAGGATAAGTATAATTTTTGATTTAAGAAAATAATGTTGGATTTATTAATTATAATAAATTTTAGATTTATTCCAGGTCCAGTTCTATAATTAAGCCTTATAAATCACAAATACTCATTTAGATAAATGAATTCATCACTGAAGATGTTTTATTCAGCTTGACGAAGATTTGCGTGTATCAATATTTAATTTTATTTTTTAAAAATTAATGGTTTTTGTAAAACTAATTTTAAGATTTCATAAATTTAATTAATTAATCATTTTAATTGAAAATATAAAAAATTTCTTTTTTTAAGCTGTTTTTTAGTCATATAAGCAATTTGAAATTTTTATTAAAAAATAATACATTTAATATTATTAATTTTTTTTAATTAAAACAATTATATTTTGAATTATAAAAAAATTAATTTGTTAATTATACAAAAAGAATATATTATTCTATATTAATTATTATCATTAATGGATATAATAATATTATGTTACTTTATAATTATGATTTAATTTAATATTGAAAAAACAAAACGCATTATTCTTATCAGGGGAAGGATCTAAGCCATTATCTCAGCGAGAGGAATTTAGCGAAATTGGAAGTAAAAAAGAAGACGTTGTTGAGCAACGAACTGTTACAGGTATTGTATAATTATTTGGGTATAAATTAGTTATTTAATTTATATATCTGATTATTGATATAAATTATAGTATTTTATATATATAAAATATATATATATTTTTCGCCACACAGTGACAGGAAATGCAGTTTCTATTTCTAGGAAGTTTTTAAAAAAAGTGCATTTTCTGCTCCCTTGTGACGAAAGATATCGTTTGTACCGTGGAAAATAAAAGAAAATTCTCTCCTCGTGTGAGTACAAACCTCGCCTTCGGCGGCAAAATATACTGTTAAAGAGTTAACAAAAATTTTGTTTCAAAAAGAATAATAGTAAAGATAAAACTGAAAAAGTTTCTATTTTCCATGAATTTGAATGATACATTCATTTACAAAAGAATTTTAGATTTTTCATTTCTTCAAAAGCCCTGTATATCAGACAAGTTATATGTGGGAAACCAATATGCTAATCTCAACCAAACACAAATTAAATTTTACGAATAAAATATACTATATGTCTGTCATATAATCAATGTTATTGCTTATTTTTTCTATGTCACTAAGCGATCTTGTTTGATTTTCCACGTCAATTAATAGCAGTTTTTGTTAATCAGTGGATCCTCTCCATAAATTCAAACATTCTAGATTTACAATACTGCACGTCGTTAAGGTAATCGATAACATCAATAGAATAATATCCAAAGATGGGTTCGATGTTAGCTCTTTTCTTAAACTCTATCAATCAGTCTCAATCAAACATAAATCAAATTTTACGAATAAAATATGTTATATGTCTGTTAAACAATTTTACACTATTTTAACGTTTCAGCTCATCAACAATTATATACAATATGTTAAAATACCTAATCATATGAAAATGACAATCGCCTACACGCAAAGCGAAATCAAGGAGAAATAACTTGACGAGTAATGTTTTTATTTCTTGATTTTGGAAAATATAATAAGACATAAGATTATAGAAATAAAAATATGGCAAACATACTGTATTAATATTTTATAAGGAAAGAATAAGGTGGAAGGTGCAGAATAAAAACTTACCTCGCGATCATGTTTTAATTTCTCGATGCTTACGATCTTATACCTTGAGTCTCGAGTTTTGGATAGTATCAAGATTGACGCATGCGCGTGCCATTTTAGGCTCATTAAAACGATGCGATTGAATGTTAAAATTTTGGGTTTTAAGGAAAAATTTCTATGACGTTTAAAAATGTATATGTTGACTGTATGTCAAGTTTTGTTTAAATAAACTTTTAAGGTGATTCTTCAGCTTTATAAGTGCAAAAAGGATAGAGTTATTAGTAAATGCATTAGAGGAAGAGAGAAACAGCGAGATCGACTGAAGAATCACCTTAATAAGAAATATATAATGCAATTATATTAAGTACCTTAATGTCAAATTTTAAGAACAAAATTGACTGTCAAACTATTAAACATTTAAATTTAACATATATTAGGTTAAAACTAATCATAGGTTCGTGTATGATGAACTGGTTCCCACATATATGAATACATTAATTTATCAAATGTTTATTTAATTATTAATTAACGTTATCAATTAAATACAAATTATAAATAATACAATTATATAATTATAAAATTAAATAATATAATTAACCCTAGAACTGAAGACTTGTTTTTTCACATTAAACTATTCAATGGCATTAATTGTTTAATTGTATTTAAAATTTCACTGCTAATATCCGGTACGTGTTTTAGAATGTTGAATATAAATTATAGTTGTGGTTGAAGGAAGTATAAAATGAAAAAAAAAATAAATTGAAAAAGCGAAAATTTTAGTATGATTTTTTTTTAATTCGGGCATTTTAAAAATATTAAAATATTTTTTGTATTATGTATTTTGTTAGTTCAACAACTTTTTTAATCAAATCAAGTATATTGAAAACTTTAACTTTAAGGAATTTTTATAATTTTCAATAACATTTTTACAACAAAATTTTTTTAAAGATGTAGAAAAAGAACTTAACAATTGAAGAAGAAAAAAAATACAAAATAGAAAAAATCGAGAAAAAATAATAGACGAAATAAATCTCTAGAAAAACAATATTTAAAGATCTGATTCTAATTTTGAATCGCCTTATGTTTTATGTTCAATGTTATAAACTTTATTATTTTTAGAGAGGATTTCTGTAACGAGGAAACGATCATTTTCCGTTAGCCCAACGAGAAATCGTTCTGACGAGTCAAAACGTTCTAGTTCAAGGTAATCACTCTTTTTGTACTTAACAAATAGTACAAAGAGCAAAATGAATAAATAAAAATATAAATTTATCAATTAATTAATCGTTTCAAAATAGAAACGAAAAAGACTAAAAAATAAGAATTAAAATAGAAATAAAAAAGAAATTAAATTCTCTTAAGAATTAGGCACTGATCTGATAAAATAATAAAGGTTTCCACAGTAATAATAATTGTTACTGTAAATCAAAAAAGTGCTTGATTCATCATTGATAAAATAATAAAGATTTTGAAAATGAATGTTGCTTTCGCAAATGTTCATGTTTTGTGTTGTATAAAACCACTGCTTGTTTCGTAACAGCATCCATAGTAAACGCATATTACAAATAATATTAATGTGGCACACATTCAATGAAATAATCCTTTGCATTGATAAAAGCATATGTGATTTGATTTCATTTGATTTTGTATGCACAATTAATTTAATTTTGTTCTTTTCATTTTTGCTTTCATAGGTTTTATTAATGTATATAATCACGGTTTACCATTTAACGCATGCTTTATTTTGCAGCTTTTTGCACGTCCTTGTAGAGTAGGTAATTTTTTCATGACGACTATTCAGAAAACACAAAAAGGTATATTTTATTTTAATTTTCATCGAATTTTAACAATTTGGGAACATTAGAATTTAATTATGTTGTACTATAATATGTTAAATTGTAATATTTAATTAAAAGATTTAAAAATTTAAGTTTTTTCCAACCCCAATTGCAATATTAAAAAATATTGTATTATATGTATTTTGATTTTCTTTAGAAACATATAAATATGTATACTTTTTAAATAATGCAATAGAACTTGTTAGGAGTCCAGTGTTTCTATTCTTTTTCCGTGTATATTTTTATGTGAAAGAAAAAGAATAGAAATACAGGTCTCTTTATAGACTATAAATGAAAACAAACCAGGTCTCCTTGAATTATCAATTATCAAACCAGGTCTCCTCACAAGCTCTACTGTATAAAAATTAGTGGATATTTGAGTTAGAAACTAACACAAAAGGCTTGGTTTGGTCTCTAAATAGTCTTTTTGTAGCTTTTGCTCTTAATCGCACTTCTTAGTTAACGTTTATTGTATCTAACATATCTAACTAAATCTGCGCTTTAGATGTATTGTAGACTAATTATACTTAATTAACATTAAGTTATAGTTATAACTATGTGTAATCATCTAATGAAATAATCAATTTCAAATAATATTCTAACAAATTAGCAGAAAAATCATTGTACACAGAAAATCTCCAAGGCAAGACGTATACATTATAATTAAGAATTATGTATATAATATAATTTTATTGTAACAGACATTCGATTCATGATTCGGATCGTCGCAAATCTAGACGAGATCGCAGCAGTAGCAGACACAGTAGGTAAGATTATTACAAAAATTTTATTTTGAATCGTATAAATTAAATATTTATTCAAATATTAAAATTATCATAGAAAAAAGCTTTGTTTAAATTAAATATATTTTGTATTGCATTTTCAGAAGAGATGAAAAGTCAAGTCGGCGCAGTTCTTTAGACAGAAGATATGACGATCTCAAACGAACATCGCGCCGATATTATTCGCCAGAAAGGTATCGACATAGAGAAAGAAGACGGTCAAGAGAAAATGAAAGGTACAATAAACAGTAAAAAAAATGTATTCATTTTCAAAAGTAATACAATTTTTTATTTTTAACACTTTTTGTATGAACCACTTAATGATTACCTTTGCATCTCTGATTACTTGTTTCTAATTAGCTAATATTTGCAATGGTGATGTTTTTATTATTTGATGAACAATGATGCAAATGTATATATTATTTCAGATCAAGCCGAAGATATGATAGATCTCCAAGTGACAGACGTATTCCACAGATGAGGAATCACATGGAACATGCCATAATTCCTCCGATGCCACCTTATTATGAAGTAAGATATTATACTCATTTATTCAGTTTTGTATTGCTTTATTTAAGAGAATGTCTAATAAAAACGCCAAATTTGAATTCTGACTATGGAGTTAAAACAGTTTTTCGTAAATTATTGAAAAATAATTAATACTTAGCCAAAAAGAAAATAACCTGCGATTTTTATGAAATTATCTTCAATTGATATGCACAAAACATTTGTTAAAGTTATATTAATTACGTATTTTTACAAATGGTTTTGAATACTTCCTACTAAACTCCAAAATTACTGGATCAATTTTGAATTATAGAAATACATTATTTTTTGCACAATAACTGAAATGGTTTTAATATAAACAAATGAACTTAAGCAATCTTCTTAACGTTGCTCCAAAAATAAATTTATTCAGATCAAATTAAAGAGCATTTCCCAAAAAATGTGCGTAATTTTATTTGCTTAAAAACACTTTGTATTTTTACAAATAAAAAATAATGTGTAAATACTACACAAATTCTTACTTTATCAACATTTTTGGATAGACATTCTCTTAAGTAATATATTTGTTGAATATTTTTCCTAATTAAAAGTGAGTTTAATATTTAATAAAAGTAGAAATAATACTTTTTTTACTATTGCAATTTTTCGAAAACTAATTTTAATGGCCGCGGTACTACACATTCTATATATTAAGAAAATACTTATGCATCGTGTGAATACTTAAATTTCGTGTGAAAAAAAAATTGTTGGAACTATTTTAAAGTTTAATTTGTTAAATAATTTTGGAATATATTGATTTTAATGTTGTTTAAAGTAATTAACTTTTTAATTTAAATACACGCGGATGTACAGTACAGTGGCCATGACAGTATCGGAACTTCAGTGCCATCTACAAATTTCGCAAATTGCAATTAAAAAACTGTTTTTCTTAATCATATATTTAAGACATATGATATTCATTAATAATTATAGTTTTACGCCGCACCGCAACGAGCTATGATACCAAGACCACAATTACCACCAATTGCTGCACCGATGAGATTCCCTTATTCATGGAGACAAGTGCCACGTTATCCTCCAATCAGATACATGCGTTTTAATCATCAATTATAATTCATTACTTCGAGGTAATTTTACGTAATTTGCATAAAAATCCTTACGTACACATATTTTATAAACATATGTTTATTGATCATTTCATTTCTTTGCAGATCGGAAAAATCGAGATTTCTGTCAATATAAACACAATTCTAATGGACTGATAGGAGTATTTGAAGATCAACCAAAATATTTTTTATAAATATAGGCCTATTTCATAATTCTGATAGCGTCTCAAAATGTCACAAAATGCAATAAAATGCAGAATTGTTGAATTGATCAAACAGAGCCACAATACAATATTGAAAATCAAATTGAAAACGTGAAAATTAATTATATGATTTTGTGCGCTCATAGTGTCACAAGCTCCTTCATTTTTATTCATTTATAAACATCATGTTTGTATGATTTTAATGTTTTAATGTTAAATGTTTTTTATATCTGATAACAAATATTGTATAATAAGTTATTAAATACATTATTTTTAATTAAAATGTTGTTTCTCTTTCTTATGATGTCTTATCATGTTTCTTATATCACGGGGTTAGTGACTTTTTATATAAAAATCTTATTAATCAATCAATTGTTGATATAAAACAACCAGAACATAATAATATTTTTTGATATTGCAAGGATCCCTTAATAAAAAGTATATGCAACCATTAAGTCCTTTAATAAAAAGTAGGTGGCATCTTGAACTTGGCTGTTGGTCACCAATTCCAAGAAGGTCCATTGTATTTGTAACTCGTCGTGTAGGTAAATTGTCTCGAGGGTGCGCGTAACGCACCTTTTGCCTCTAGTCCCTTAATAAAAATTTGATGCAACTTTGTAACCGCAACGGAAACGGATTTCCGATCATCTCCCATGTTGCGTACGATATTTTTCGTCACGAGGAAGGAAATGAAGCCGTTTCCCTAAAACTTCGTAGGGTGGGAAATCCCGTGTTGAAGGTTTCTAATAATTCCAACTAAATGTTGCACAACTCCTAATACACATACAAACCATGTATATTTATGTATACAAATGTTTAAATGTGTGTATTACAAAGTTTGAAACATTTATTAGGAATTGTTTGGAACTTTTAATTTATGTACAACCGTAAGTATTTTCGTAATTATTATATATAATAGTATATTTTGTACCAAGGGAAATGAAAAAGAAAATTCGCTACCGAGTGCGAAGTTTACAATCCGAGCCGAAGGCGAGGTTTGTAATCGCACGAGGAGAGAATTTTCTTTCATTTTCCATGGTGCAAACGATATTTTTCGCGCCACAAGGGAGCAGAAAATGCAGTTTCTTTAAAAACCCCTAGAGATGGAAACTGGATTTTCTGCTCCCTTGTGGCGAAAAAATGATTATATTTTGTCCATGAATAACGAGCAAACAAAAAATATTAATTTAATATAATGAGAATGGTAAATTAAATGAAAAAAGTGAAATGTAAACAAACTTAACCTTAAAATGTGGTTTTCTGCAAATGCCAAATTTTTGTTCAATTTTTAGATGTAAATGTTAGAAAATGATCATAAATTTTTAAAAATATGTTTTCAATAAATAAATAATATTTTTTAAATGTTCAAATGATTTATTTTTATATTTGTAGCAGAAAAAATGTTATTGTGTTTCTATTGTTATTTTAAACAACAAATATAAAAAATATACATTTATATAATTATTGATAAAATTTATTTTTTCGTAATTTTTATTATTTTTTTATACAAAAAATGACAATTTCCCTTATTTCCATATGATTTATACAGGTGCCCATATTTGACCCTTTGGCGGGTAATACGGGCAAAAATACTATCTTGTTCAAAATCAAAAATGCTTTTTTCCTTAAATTTATTCACTATTTAATTATAATTTTATATTCCTAGATAAATATCTTGCTTTTCAATTGCGAAAAGTTTATTTTAATTTATATTCTCATAATTATGCTCATCTTCCCTTAACCTGTCCGTATTACACCCATCTCCCTCCCCTATGTTATATATTTTTTTGTTCAAAGCTAACTTTATGTGCATTTGAATTTGTTAATTCTATGTACTATGTTAAAATGTACTAACTTATATTTGAAATAATAAAATGTATTGTAATTGTTTAAAGAGATTGAATTTTGTAATGAAAGTATTACACTGACAAAAGTAAGCCTATAAAAATTATCATCTTTCTGACAAAATGGGGATATACTTGTAAAAAACCAAAAAATTATCATCTTTTCTGATAAATATATTCGTTTTTATGAAAATAATTTTCAAGCTTCGAAGACCTTTTATCAGAAAAGATGATAATTGTTTGGTTTTTTACAAGTATATCCCTATTTTGTCAGAAAGATGATAAATTGTATAAGTTTACTTTTGTTAGTGTATAGATAGAATCCCTCGATCAGAAAATATAGATTTTCTATTTATTCTTTGAAATTCACCTGTTTAGAGAATATAGATTTTCTATATTCTTTGAACGTTCTATTCTAGACAATATATAGATTTAATGTAATAATAATTAGTAATGCATAAATTAAATATATATAATACTAGCTGAAGCCCCGGCTTCACCCGGGCAAAACCTTGTGATCCCCTCCCTATGACCGTATATAAGTCCTAACTAAATCCCTAGTTCCCCCCGAGATACTTCTATGGATCCTCTAAAGGCTCCCTATGGCCGCCCTATGAACCCCTTCTATTACCCCTATGATCTGCCTATGAATTCCTTATGGCATCCCTATAACACACATCAAAATTTGATGTTGAGAAAAAAAATTTCTATGTTATTTAATGTATTATTTAATGTATATATCACAAAAATATATAGCCGACAACACTTGTGGCCTAGGGCTATATTCCCTAGACTTTTTTACACTTGTTTCGATAAATTTGGACAAAACTCGTGTATAAAGACTATCAAGAATCAAGGTATGGCTACGACATGGTTACCTGGTCAGCGCCCAGTGGGACAATCCACGTTAATCATGACGTGGCTATACTTGGCCTTGATTGAGTTTTGCAGTAGAATACCATTATACGGAACTGCGGTCAGGCCATATCAATGCCTGGCGTGACATAAGTGTAATAGCTGGATTCGATAATCAGGATGCCTTATCGGAATCATATTTGGCCTTATTGGGGCTACATTTGACCTTCTTGTGACCATATTTGGCTTTAATAAGGACACCCGAAGTAGAAAACAGCTTAACAAATATGGTCCTTATTGCGACCATATTTGGTCTTAAGAAAAACATATTTGGCCTTAATAAGGACACCTGAAACAGAAAAAAACTTGACAAACATGGTTCTTATTGGGACCATATTTGGCCTTAATGTAACCATAGTTGACTTTATTGGGACTATATTTAGCCTTAATAAGGACACCCGAAATAAAAAAAGTTTAACAAATATGGTCCTTATTCGGACCATATTTGGCCTTAAGAAAAACATATTTCTCCTTAATTGGACCATGTTTGACCTTATTTTGAATATTGTCTGAAAAGCTCTTTAGAACCTACGCACAACCTCGAAAACAAATTCCAAACTTCCTGACAATCCCCCGACAACCCCCCGACAAGCCCCTAACAACCCCCCGACACGGTCCATAACTGCAATTGTAAAAATATCTCGACACGTACAAAAATTATATATCAAAGCTACTCAAATAAATTAATTTAAGGGAAAAAACAGTAAACAAATATTGATGGAAAAAAAATATTAGTTAACAGTATGTATTTCAATTGAACTGCATTATCGTGCAACATGACGACAGAAGCAATATTAAAATCCATTTTTTTTTTAATTTCTTAAGATATTAATTAATAACATTAATGTATTAGTTTCAATTACTCGTCCGCACTCTGAACATGAAGAAGAAGAAGGAGAAGGAGAAGGAGAAGAAAACGACGTTTCTTAATTTGCGCGAAAAACGGCGATTTTTGGATATTAATATCTCGCGAACGGATGGACCAATTTGAAATTTGTTTTTTTTTTCTTCAGGTCGATGATTGCAACAATATTATAGCAATAAAATGGGGATTTTATTGCTATTGTTGCTTTTTTGTATGTTGAAAAACGGCATTTGTTCGTAACTGAAAAGAGACACGGTAGTGCTGGCCGCACAAAAACGATCGTTTTTTGGTACTTGACCATATCAAGAGACACTACCGTGTCTCTTGATATATGTATTAAAAAAATTAAATTGAAGCAATAGAAGTAAAAAATTAAATTAGAAAAGAAATAAAATAATAATAATTGTTGATTTCACAGAATGTTACAGATGTTACGCACAATAATAACCAGCTGGCAGAATTATTCTGCTAGCTGCTGCAACAACAGCTTCAACGGCAACAACAGATGCAGTTACAACAATAGTTATAATAATAATAAATTATTAATATAATAATAATAATAATAATAATAATAATAATAATAATAATAATAATAATAATAATAATAATAATAATAATAATAATAATAATAATAATAATAATAATAATAATAATAATAATAATAATAATAATAA
>JABFPJ010004069.1:0-14636 GCA_022817425.1 Gryon sp. ZL-2020
TTTTTTTAATCAGGCAATGTTGCATGCAACATTTCCTAAACTGAGTTAGGCAAAGTTGTTTGACCCACGGCAATGCTAGGGATTGCCTAGGCAATGTTACATGTCTAGGCAAAGTGTTAGGCAAAGCCCGAAACAAGACAACATTGCCTAAAACTCTAGGCAATGCTAGGCTTTGCCGGATTTCGGGCTTTGCCGGTAACATATATACTTTCAATCCTTTTTAACAATAATAACTGACTATTTTTTGTAATTAAATTTTTTACATTAAAATTATTCTGTTTATGAATTGTTTATATTTAAATTATATTTAAAGATAAATTAAAAAATGATACCTTTTCGGCCCTTGGCGCTCATATTTTCAAGTTCCGCGTGAACTTGTATAACTTCGGTTCCAACTTGTTGTTCCTCTTCGATGACTGGCGCATAGTTGGAACAATTTTTGAACACTGGCTTGTTGTTGTAATTGTCCTGTGGCTGTTCTTGTGGATACTGCGAATCAGACAATTCACAAAATTTTGCGATCAATTTTAGATGAAAACGAATGTATATATACATGTTAACCATAAATCAAATTACTTTTGCACTTTACTCGACACATTTAATAGCTGCAGATGGCAATTTCGGATTAATTCCAATAACGTATCTGTTTATGACTATATATATGTATATATTGTATATATGTATATATTGTATATATATACATATATATATGTATATGTGTATATATACGTGTGTGTATGTATGTGCTTAACATTATGATCTGAATATTGGCCAACATAGAATTGTCAATATTCCCTTCAGGCGTTCAATTTTTTTAACAAATAAGAAGCGGACAATCACATTTTATGGATTAATTAAAACTTGTATCAATAAACATTTAATTATATTTAATTAATTCAATTCCTACATTAAGAAAAATATTATGATCAAAATTATCATCTTTCCAACAAATTAAGGTTACACTAATCGAAACCAAAAAATTACTATCTTTTCTTATATAAAAGTAGTTCACAAATTTCTAAGACTTTTTATCAGAAAAGATGGTTTGGTTTCGACAACAATATCCTTAGTTTGTTAGAAAGATGATAATTTGTATATTATTATTTTTCTTAGTGTATACAATTAATTAAAATTCAATTGAAACTAATAAATATATACTTAATTTTAGCTGAATAACAAAATTTATAAAAAAATATTCTTTTCCTCTTTTTCCTTTTTTTCGTAAACAAAAATTAAGTCAATTATGTTAAAAGCTAAAAAGAGGATAAAATGGATACTGATGGCATAATAATGACGACTAGTTAAAAGTTAATATTAGTTCATTCATTAGAAGTGCGCTAATTTTGACGAAAACTATAATAAGTTGAGAAAACCAACTTTGTATGTGGAATGTAAACATTTGAATTATGAAAATATTTCAAATTATAAATCACTTCTGAGAAAAAGTATTTTATGGAGGTAAAAAAGAGGGGGACGGGGGTATACCGAGGACAGTAAAATTAGGGGGATAATCAAATTATAGCGGTGGTCATAAAATGGCAGAAAATGAGAAAAAGTTACTTACCGTAGATTGGTTTTCATTTGTGAGCTGGCGTTTATTCGGGTGCCTCGAGTGGCGCAGTTTTGTTGCATTAGCTGTAACTGAAAATTAAACAATCGTTATTTCTATAATTACGACGACAGTTATGTTGCACAATATTTTATTATTAATGAACACAATTTAGTTGATTCCCAAGTGTTATTTAATGTTTTATAATAATAAAAGCATTAATTACAATCTCCGCATGACGAAAATTCAATTACATTTTGTGTAAATTGATTTTCAATCATTTTGTGTGCTAATGTTTGTTGTATCTGATTTTGTAAAATCAAATAATTTTGAATGTTTTATTACATTTTTGGTTCGTTTATCGAATTTATGGCAACTACGACATCATTTAAACAATTCATTATAATTCTCTTTGTAAATGAATAAAGAGGTTGCAAAAAAAAAAAAAAAAAAAAAAAAAAATAAACTGGAAGTTGCATTAGCTGCATATGACAAGAAAGCACGCATATGTAACCCGCAGGATGAAAGGTATAAATACAGTGCAGCATATATTATGGTCATTAATAATTGCCAGCAGCACGCAACAATCTCACATGATGTAACAAATGACACGAGAAATACTCACGAATTCGAATCAAACTGTGATGCTTTAACTAAATGCTTTGTCAGTGGTGCAATTTAAATGCATGTTTGATGAGTATACATTTTATTCATAACAAATCAACTATAAGAACTACCGGGCGAAAAAGTATATTTCGAAATATATGCAAAAATATATTTACATAAAAAAATAGGTTATATAATTATATATTTTATAATATAAATAATAATATTTTAAACAAATTGTATTAATAAGTAAATTTTGTGAAAGACTTACCTTGTCTGCCAAATTCTGATTGAAATTCCATTCCAGGTCCATCGCCCTCTGGTGGTGGAAAATGAAGCCTTCCATAAATATCAATTCTTTTGTCTATTCATGCTGAAGATATAAACTGGAACCACACAATATTGACAAACTTGTCAAAAATTATAGAAGTAATTGAACAAAAATAGTATGTAATTAAAGCGCGATTTCGTTGAAAGTAACCGTATTCCGATGCACGTTGCCGCCATATTTCCAATATGGTCAGCAATTGTAACAGCTGACTGATACAAATGTCTAAATAGCGCGCGCGATCAACTGATTTTGTAGACAAAATTAATTCTATACAAATTAGGGATTGGTGAATAAATTGCGATTCATCGATAAATCGAAAATACAATTAAAATTTGAAATAACAAAAATACAAAACTTAACCGATTATTCGATGTATCGATTATTTTTAACGATTAATCAATTGTTACAAATTGAACAACAAAATTAATCGATTAACCTTTAAGCAAACTTATTTTAATAATCGCCCATCCCTAATGCGTAGCTTTAGTCTAAATTAAAGTTTGAGGTTATAATAACTATGGAATATTGACGCTAGGGATGGGTGATATTAAAAAGAAACATCTTTTTTTTTACAATAAGACAGACAAAGACAAAGATAGAAAGCTTAATTAAAATAAATTAATGACGTGTTCGGAAACTAAGAAAATTTTGTATTAAGAAAAACAAACAATTCAAGTCACATAAGTGCGTCCTTTTTTAATAGGAAGTATATTTTCTTATTTTCCGAATTCGCCATAACAACATTTTCATAAACACAACTCTTGATTTGTGTTTATGATTTGTTTGAATTCACTATTCTCTAACAATTTAAAATTAATAAAATAGTTTTAATAAAATTATAAATAAATATAAAAAAATGAACAAATTAAAAAATGTAACATTGTACGACTATTAAAACATCGATTAAAAAAAAACATTACATCGATTAATCGATATAAAAACATCAATTAATCGACATAAAAATATCGCCCATTTCTAAGCTTTTCCTGTTAAAGATAGAGGGCTATTAAAAAGTAATCAGTTCCTTAATAATCGATTAATTTTATTGTGCGTCTAATAAGAATCTATTAATCGTTCGATATAATCGATTAATCGGTTTAATAATCGATAAAAAATAAATAATCGAAAAAAATAATTGATTTTTCAATAAATCATGCAATAAGAAGTCGATACTTTTTATTCGATTAATCGTACGATATAATCGATTAATCGGTTTATTAATCGATAAAGAATAAATAATCGAAAAAATAATCGATTGTCCGATTAATCATGGAATAAAAAGTCGATACTTTTTAATCGAGTAATCGATTAATCGATATAATTGATTTTATTACTAATCGCCCATCCGTAGATATACATTTAATACAACTGAATTCCATATTACCGGTTAACCTACACCTCAATTTCACTTTCATCAGTCTAAAAAAAAATGTGTCGAAGAGCGCGCGAGAGAGACAGAAGTTGTGAAAAAAAGAAGGACGCGAGATGGTCGTACGAACTGTTGGGTTACAAATGGCTCCGTTTCTCGGCAGATTAAAGGATTAGGTGTAAGGAATACACGCTTGACTTGAGACTAATAATGGAAGAACAATGAGCAACCGGTAGCCAAGCCCTGGAGTGTCTTCGAAGAATGCGGTGTTTGATCAAACAAGGATTCCACGGAGAATGAAAGAGGTTAAATAAGAATAAGAGACGGTCACGCCGTTGGCCGCAACTTTTGGAAAACAAGAAGAAGAGACGGAATGAGAACAATAAAAGGACCAAGAAGGAGGAGAGGAGAGGGATTGCAGGATGGACAAAATGCGTCTTAACTGTGTTCGTCTTAATGTTCGTCCTAATGGCCGCCGGCCAGAAGTACTTTGATCAATGCCTGGGGTTATGCGACTTTGCTTCGTCGCCGCGAACGTCCCGTCGAGTTTCGCGCCATTGTCGTGGCCAGTGAATTGGAGTGTAAAATGGGATTTGGCGCCGGTATCTGAGACCACCTATATATATATATTTGTATATTTTTATATGCATGTATTTGTAAATTATATATTTATATATTTGTATATTTATATATTTGTATATTTATATATTTATATATTTATATATTTCCACAAAATCAACAATATATCTTCAAAATATATATAAAATATTTTTTTCTGACAAAAATATATTTGCGGCAAGAAATTGTATATTTCAAATATATTTTGAGAAATATATTTTCGTCCATGTGGGTTTATATATTTATATATATAAATATTTATATATTTAAATATTTGTATATTAATGTATTTATATATTTATATATTCATATATTTATATATTTATATTTCAATATATTTGTATATGTTTTAGGGATGGCCGATTATTATCGATTTCAATTTCCATTTTGATAATCGATTATTTTTATTCGATTGTATAAAGATGGTTTTGTCAAGTAATCGATCATTTTTCGATTATTTTAAATATTTAATATAATTGTTTATTTTTCTGCTTATTTTTAATTGTGAAAAATAATATTTCTCAATTAGATATATTATTTCACAGTTAGATATATTTATATAATATAATATTATATGATATATATTTAATTATATTTACTTTATTATATATATTTATTAAATATATAATATATATAACTGGTAGATGGTTTGTGCGTCACGTTCTGTGCGACGATTAGAAGAAGCCACCCAGAATTTTAGCTTCGTCGTCGTATACATAAAACTCTTTATATTAGAAGCCTCAAAATAACATTTGTTTAAAGATATAAGATAAAAGGAAAAGATAGGGCTTCTTACAGGCTCGGTTCGTTTTAACGAGTCAAAAGGATTGCCGGTAATATGCCGAAGTATTCGAAAACATTGTATGAACCAGATTTAGGAACAAACGAAGTTGGATTATACTTTGTTCGGGGAATGAATCCTTTTTAACCTATATAGAAAATGTATAATCTACAAAATTTAGGTTGAACTTGATTGACCTAAAAGAACGGATTTCATGGTTCCATATATACAAGTTTTATTTATATTAGAGCTTAAAATTTAGATCTTATGGTCCATAAGAAGAATTATTATAATTATATATATTTATTAATATTAGTATTATATTTTACGTATTAATATTATACTATCTCCTACGCGATCGAAAATATATCTAAATTATTAAATTTCATACCGTTACATAATTATATTTTTTCTCAATCTTAAAATTCCATAAAGATTCATTCCTTTTCTTTTTTTGTCATAAATGAAATTTCAATGATGCAAAAATCTATGTTTTTCTATATATGCAACTTTATAATTTTATATCGACTACAAGAACAATCGACCGAGCAACTGAGATTGTCCAAGTTGTCAAACCTACGTTAACTCGTATCGCCGAAAACGTCGTAATGACGTCGCTCGAAAGAAAAGGGATTGTGTCCATTATCCTGAGCAAATATCCTACACCTAAAAGTATCTCGACGACGAGACGTGGGCGGATGTCCGGCGGCCGCGCGATGCCCAATAAGAAGGAGGGATCAATTGGTCAGACCAACTCATACCCAAGATCAACAGCACATCCGTCGCTCGTGCATTTTATCGCGTAAAACACGAACCTTTCTCACGCATTTTCAACCTCTCACATGTAATGCGAACATTTTTCATATTGTCGGTGGTATCTCATTTTTTTTGTTCAACCAATTTTTTCAATGGTCAAACCATCGAATCGCTTGTTTAAGAGTGTGGCTAATGCATTTGGGGTTAATGCGGAAGCGCTTTTCGACCTGCTTTCCGCCCTTAGGTATATTTTTGTGGGAAAAATTTTGTTTAATAAAAAAAAAAAAAAAAATTGAGGGCATCTAATTGAGAATCTGGACGATACATTTCCGATATATATATATATATATATAAGAATGATTTTTTTACTGTAAAGAGAGAACGTTCAAGTTGTGATGACAGCAACTGTTGATTTCTGAAGCTGCATATATATATATATATATGACCTCTTATGACTTGCAGCTAAATCCCAGTTATCCCTGTTATATCCTTATGAAATCCCTATGACATCCTTAAGATATATGAAATTTTTATAACATCCTGTGTTGTCCTTATGCCATCTTCACGACATCCTATGATATCCTTATGATATTCCTACGACATCAATATAACATCCTTATAACATCCATTTGACATACTTATGATACCCTTATGACATCCCTATAGTATCCTTATAACATCCCAATGAGATTTCGTAAATATCCTATTAGATCCCTATGACATCTCTATAAAATCCCTATGAAAGCCTTATGATATATCTATGACATCCATATGATATCCTTATGACATTCTTATGACATCCCTACAACATCCTTCTAACACGCCTATGACATCCTATGATATCCCAACAACATCCCTATAACAACCATATGACATCCTTATAACATCCTTATAAAATCCCCATCTCCAACATATTCCTATCATCGATCCCTATGACATCCTTATGAAATCCGCATGACATTTTTATGATATAAGAAATCCCTATAACATCCTATGATATCCTTATGACATCCCTATAACATCCTTATAACATCCCGATGATCTCCCAAATATCCTTATGACATCTCTATGGAATCCTTATGAAAGCCTTATGATATTCCTATAATGTCCTTATGATACCCTTATAACATCCCAATGACCTTCCCATGACATTCCTAAATATCCATATTAGATCCCTATGACATCCTTATGAAGTCCCTATAACATCCGTATGACATCCGTGTGATATCCTTACGACATCCTTATGAAATTCCTATGACATCCCTATGATATCCCTATAGGATCTCTATGATATAAAAATTCTTCTGAAGCTCAATTGTATATATCGCAAAAATATAAACTTGATCGAAAACAAAATTTTTTGTGCTAAGATCAATTTTTTCTTCAGCTCTATCATATTTTCAATTACATATATACATAAGAATATTTTGAATTTTTCCAATTTCGTTTTCTAAAAAAAAAAAAAAAAAAAACAAGTTGCATTGAAAAATGCAACAAGCCAAAGGCAACGAAGATGAATAATTTTATTTGCTTCACGCCTTTTCCACACTTCGCTCATTTGATAGATGCAAAGGCGCTTTCATGGCCAGATGCAGCTGGTAAACCCTTGACCTTGCCCCTGTGCGTTACCGAAAACGAAAAAAGTTCGGACAATAGTCGGATTTACAATGCCGGCTACTTACGGGTTGGGAATGTTTTATGTATATCCATATATATAATATATATATATACGTTACGTGTGCCACTGACCGACTGGACAAGGCGGTTGTTACATGACCGATTAGGATTTTGTACAAAGAAGAATGAAAATCGGAGAGAGAAATTCCAACAGATGCGTAAGGCCACTTTTTTCCCCAAACTTCCTGCTTAAAACTTTTTCATCTCGAATATCATAATGGAAAAACAAAAAAAATCCATTCAAACGAAGTAGATGGATTGTAACATTACTGGCCTGATTCAGAAAAAAAGAAAAAAAAAAGGATATTGAACGTTGATTTTAAAATTATGCAAAGAAAGTAATTTATGTTAATTAGCAGACGTATCTTGTAAAAAATAAATTGCAATTGTTCAATTAAAAAAGGTGTAATTTATTAAAATGAAAATGATAAAAAAGAAGATGAAGAAAAAAAAAAAAGAAAAAGGGAATGTCGACTGATTGCTGTTGCTTTTTCATTAATTTGAGATTGATCTCGCTTAAGTTAAAACGAATTTGCACTTTAGAAGGGAAAAGCTTGAAGGGAAAGTTATTGTTAGACGGATAAAAGGGGAACTTTTAATTTATATAATGTTATCTGTACGAGGAATTTTAATTACGACCAGGTCTGTCTTTTCGTTTTCAGTTATTTTCGTCGCGTCACTTTGGCCTTAATATGGCCATACCATCTCGTAGATTAGCGAATGGATAATTAATCGCAATGCGTCCGTCCAGTTTGCCGAAGCGGAATAATTGAACAAAGTAGGCCACCTTCTGACAAATTCGTTTGGTAATCGAATCTTCGTTTATTCGATTTCGGAAGTTCGTTTCGATTAGCCGATTCTTTGATTCCCGATTAGTGGAACGGCGGGGTGGGAAACCTTACGAGGTTACATTTGTCCGTTGTCAATTTTAATCAGAATGATATTAGGACGTCTTCCGCGTTCAATGCTATATGATACCAGTGAATTCGAACATATCTAGGCCACAGGCTTCTGAATGAGGCTCTTGTTCAAGTGGGCTTTCTTACCTGCGCACGTGTCGATCGGATAACACAAATTACTTTAATGTCTTGATGATGGGTGATATAATTATTAATGATGTTCATGATAAATGAGTGTTCAATTTTTGGAATTCACTTATTATAAACTTTGTAGCAATTTTAGTCAAGTTTCGTCTGTCGGGAAAATTCTTGAGGATTGATAAATATATAAGTAATAAATATATTTGGGAATAAATATGAAAAAGTGAATATATGCGGATATATTTTCAACAAAAAGTTTCTTTTTTATGTTTAAATATTTTATTTTTTTTAATTTTTAATATTTTATTATTTTTTTAATGTTTAATATTTCAAATTTTTAATTTTGTTTATTATAATTTTTATTATAATTCTAATATTTAATATATATTTAAAATATATGTATGATATATATTTGTAAATATATAAATGAAAGTATACTTGCAAAATATATGCCAACACATAGTAACAAATATAGTAATTAAAAAAAATTGTTTAATTTTATTTTTTAAAATAGTTTTGTGGTAATTTTTGTTTTAATTACTGTTTACTAATTAATAATTAAAATTAAATTTAATTTTAAAAGTATTTTTTATAATTAAATTTATTTTCAAAATCAGTTTACCGTGCGCGATCTAAAAACTTATCAGTCAGTTGTTACAATTAACGGCGGCCATATTGGAAATAACAAGAACAAATATAAAAAATAATTGCATCGCAAGTACAAATTAAACAAAAATGTATCATTATTCGTAAACAAAATGATATCAACTCCTAATTAGTACAGAATTATTTTTGTCTACAAAATCATTTGATTATGCGCTAACTAGAAATTTGTATCAGTCAGCTGTTACAATTAACGGCGGCCATATTGGAAATATGGCGGCTACTTGCATCGGAATACTCTTACTTTTAACCGATCGCGCATTAATTATGTACTACCGTTGTTCAATTATTTCCATAATTTATTACAAGTTTGTCAATATTGTTTTGTTCCAGGATCGCATCCCAGCAAGAATAGAAAATAAGGAAAGAACATATACATATAAACAAGAATATGAAAGTAATCATTAAAGTATTACTCTCGCGCGCCAATCTATTATCAACATATTCCAAGTCATTCCACCCTCACGTAAATACAATTAAAAAGCCATCCTCGGAAAAGATGCCGTACGGTTAATTTGGACCAATTAGTCATGGTAAGTGATTATCATAATCATATTTTCTACACTCAATGGAAAATGATGTTATCATTCCCGTTAATTCATCCGCAATGATCCACAATGATGTTAAATCAATGTTCTTCCAGATGTTGTACGCCTGTTAAAAATAATAATCAAACACAATGGCGATCCAAGTCCATTGGCATACATTATTCGTTATGTCCAGCATCCTTTGAATCTGTTACGTCGTTATGCCCAGCCGTGAGGACAAAGTGTCAAGGAAGTAATTTTTCATTGCACCCCGGGCGTCATTGTGGCACGCGCGTCTTATACCATTTAAACGAAAGACCTTAAAGATTTTTTGGTCTCGGAGTTTATACAGGATCATCGGCCGGCTGGCGATCTTCATCTCCCCGTCGCGTCTGAAAGAAGGATGTTGACTGCTTGAATCGTGGATTCTTCTCGATGATGTAATGTTGCCGCAATTTCCTGCATTTTTCAAAGGCTCCGAGGGTTCGGCCACGGCTCTCGCGGACAATGGTCCATCGTTGTGCGTATTCAAAGTGGCTTTACCTGACAAGCGCGTCCATTGTTCGCAATACGCTTTCGCTTCCTGGAACTGCAACCGATTGTTGATCGCCATGGTGCATTCGCGTGCAACAGGAGATCGCTCGGGACGATCCATTTTTTCCGCAAGAAACTCGAACCATCTACGATTTATCCACAATCCTCTCCTTTCATTATATAATACACATCTTGGCCAATTCCGGATACGTGGCCGGGTATGTATATGTTTCTTTCGCATGAATTATCGCGGCCTTTTCATTAGCCTCTGCTTGACCATTGTTCAGAATTATATCCTCAGAAGTAAACGTGTATATTATGTTTTTGTTACATTAACTACTTTGGGTAAATTAAAATTTGAAAACAATTTTTTTGAAGGCAAAAATCCGCAAGTGCGCTAACGCTTGGAATCGAATCCAGAAAATTCACTTTTTCATACCTTACATTACCTTACATACCTCAAACATTATAAAAATAAATTCCGATCGTTAATAAGAATTAAAAATTATAAAATTAACAGTATGTCGTTGAAATAAACATTTATTCGTTATTTAATATTTTCGTAAAATTGTGTGTTTAAATAATAATAACTATTAATATTTTTTGTGTTGCAGGTAAAATTGCGTCTCCAACAAGGTAAATAATCCGTTTTTATTTTATTTTGGCAAAAATAATTTTATTTTAAAGTAAAACTGGATTTCATTTTTAAACACAGATTTTCCTTTAAAACGAGTTTTTCCAATTTGCAGGTAAAAAATTTCCCATCTTGCGTCACTATTTTCAACTTTATTGCGAAAAAATTTTTTATGAGCCTCAATAAGCAGGTAGAAATATCAGTTTATATACTATTATCTCTTGAAAAAATATTTAGTTTTGTAGTGACTACAACCGATAACGGTTATCCGGTTTTGCGCGACGCGAACGCGAATAATAGTAGTAGTGTTTTTCGTATCGTTTTGTGTTCCAAAGTAGATTCAAGAAGAGGAATCAAGAAGGATCATAACATTTGTAATTTACATGTTGGGGTAATTTTTATCGTTAATATTATTTTATTTATAAACATTGTATTAAGAAACAGTAATTTATGTAATTTTTTAATAAATTTTTAGGTTTTCTGGAATCGCAGGATGGATGCAGGCGGATCGGAGTATGCTGAGTGCTTGCTGTTGGCGGGTATAAGTACTCTGCAAACAGGGTCACGGTAAATATATTTAATTAATTCGTTTTTTTTTTCTTAATTTTGTAATTTGATATATATTTAAATACTTATAAAATTATTGTTTTTATTTTTCAGAAGCAGCATGATACGCTTCAAATTGTTGGCCCTCGAGGTAAGTGATTTCTTTTACATTATATTGGGAAAAAACAATTAAGTTTATAGGAATATATCTATATATTTAACTGTTTTTTCTCAATAAATATTATTTAATTGAACATAAAATTTTTTTTACAATTTTTAATTTTTTTTATTGGAATTTATTTGAAGAACATTCGAATTGTTAAATCGAATTTTCTCCAAAAATTGAATAACAATTTTGCAATGAATTTTCGGCGTTATTTTGAAGATGTTTTTGGATGTTTTTAGGTGATTTTTAGGTAGGTTCTAGGGCAGTAAAGTGACCTTTTTCGCTCTAGGGCAGTAAAGTGATATTTTTCGCTCTAGGGCAGTAAAGTGTTCTTTTCCGCCCTAGGGCAGTAAAGTGTCCTTTTTTGCCCTAGGGCAGTAAAGCATTTGTCTGCCCTGATTCCAAATAAAATAATCCCTTTTTAAAGGTTAATATAACCTCATTTTTGTCCTTTTTATATCATTCGATTGCTTTAAGCCAAATATGCTTTATTATTTTAATTTTCAATTTTAGAGACAAGAAAGTCTATTTAACTTTATTGAGTAAGCATATTTATACCCATACCTCGTTCTTTTAATATGAATTTAATATTTCGTCGGAAGGCTGTAATAATAGCAGAAATATTTAGTTTCTGACAGGGATTAACAAGCGAACATGATCTTCACATGCTTATCGATATTATATGAGACAAAGCCCTGAAGGATGATACTTCTACCACCCTCTTTATATATGCTTCTGGCAGAAAACTTTTTGTGGTGTACGTACACCATCCTTGTCGACGTCAATCAATAGAACCTGCAAAAGTAATGTAATAGTCGCTCAGGAACAAACAATACACATTTCCGTATCTATAATTTCACTTTATCTACTTTTTATTTTTTTTTCCTTTTTCTTTTCGCATCTGCATTTGACGAAATCATATAATCGCAAAAAAATGTAACCATCCATGTAATTGTTCTTATGTAAACATCTTCAAACAAAGTAATAATAATAATAATATAAATGTTAATCCAGCGCCGTATTGAGGTTATGTAAAAATCTAATATTAGCTCGAATCTGATACAGAAGTGATGAAGGATATTAGCGTTATTTCACAATTCCCCCTCCCCCTTTGCCCTTTATTTCACATCAAAGATTGGTTCATTTTCACCCGGAAGGCCGTCCGTATGAACTTTTGTTGCTTCAAGAGGGATTTATCGATCACGATGGTCAACCAATGGCGCATCGGTCAGTTACAAGATATATGTATATGTAGAAACACAACACGTGGTGTAAGCAAGAGCAACCCTACAACGTAAATAGAGTGAGTGGGTTTTAACCCCTCGCGATACACGTGAGGGTTCTACTTCTGAGATGTAGCTTATCTTGTTCTAGGAAATTACACTATAAGCGGGGTGAAAGGGGGGGGGGGTTTGGTCAACAGGGCTGCCCGGTATCCCCTTTTCTTTTTCACGTACAAGGAAACGCACACAATTATACTCTTTAATTGCATGCATGGGAACACCATTTAATGTTGTTACAAAAATACCTATAAATAATGTATTGTTACAAATGATGATTTATTTTTATTTTGGGGAGGATTTGGAATGGAAATAGTTTGATTGAAATGTGTTTGTTTGAGAATAAAATGAGTTTTATTATTTGTTTATGAATTTTGTTAAATTTACTTTTGGAGTTATGGAAAAAAATGAATTAAAATAAATAAAATTAATGAAAACTAAAAGAAAAATAAACAAGATAAACAAAATAAAAGAAAAACAAACAAAAAACAAACTAAACAAACGAAAACATATGAAAAACAAACAAGAAACAAAAGAAAAACAAACAAAAAACAAAAGAATAATAAACAAAGTAAACGAAAAATAAACAAAACAAACGAAAAAAGAACAAAATAAACGAAAAACAAACAAAACAAAAGAAAAAAAAACAAAACGAACAAAAATTAAATAAAAAGAAACGAAACAAAAAAACAACAAACGAAAAATAAACACAACAAACGAAAAACAAAGGAAAAAGAAACAAAACAAACAGAACAAATGAAAAACAAAGGAAAAACAAACAAAAAAACAATAGAATAATAAGGAAAATAAACGAAAAATAAACAAAACAAATGAAAAAAGAACAAAATAAATGAAAAACAAAAGAAAGATAAACAAAACAAAAGAAACACAAACAAAACAAAAGAAAAAAAAGTAAAACAAACAAACAAAAGTGAAAAATAAACAAAACAAATGAAAAATACAAGAAAAACAAACGAAACAAAAAAACAAACAAAACAACTTAGTTTAATTGCTTTAATTTAATTTAAAAAATGTTAAAATATATATATTTGATAATCTAATGAAATAATTGATCACAAAAACAATTATTTTTGATTTGTTTTTTTTTTTATAACAAAGATGACCTCTTACAAAATAATTGCAAAACCCCAAAACCAAACTACCACATCTTTATGATTACTCATTTTCACTGGAAAATTCCTAAATTTTCCAGTTCCATTATTTTGAACCATCAATTTGATTGATGGCTTTTAAATGATTCATACTTTTATCTCGCTTGTACAATTAATACATTTCGCAGCAAAATCTATTGGAAGCTTTTCAAAGGTTAATATCTGCGAAGAAAGGTGTGAATCATCGGACGTCTTCTTTTGCGTCTGAATTAGCAGAAAGCGGGCGCTTTTAAGTTTAAAGCGTTAAAAGTGGCCAGGATCAATTATTCAGCAACCGAAAAAGCGAGCTTTCTAGCAGCCACTTTGAATTTGTAGACTCCTCTTCTTATAACGAGCAAGTATATTTTCTCGCTTCATCCTCCTTTTTCGTCTGTCTTTTTAATCTTT
>JABFPJ010004070.1:0-14633 GCA_022817425.1 Gryon sp. ZL-2020
TTTGTTACTATTTTTCAACGTTGCGCTCGCAAAAGCGAACGATTCGACAGCGAGATTTTATTTACGGCGTCGTAAATATCGCGAGGCTTGATTGCGATGTTGAATGTTTATTTCTGATAAGAGATAGGACGTTGCTCGTAAAAGGTGATCCACCTACCATACCTAATACTTTTCCGATACCTGCTCGCGCGAATACCGCTGGGATATTTATTTATTTATTTATTTATGTATTCTTTTCCCGTCGACACAAGCGCCCGAGCCACGCTTTCCGATCCACATAGTCCACGACGACACGACACACCAACTTCAAGATACGTGTGTCACATGCGATCATTCGCCGTGAAATAAACACCCCGAACTTTAGGAGAATATCTTGTGACCGAGAACATCATTTTCTGAGTTGACTTTAAATGGCCATTTTTTATTAGTTTGATCATTTTTGATCATTTTAATCGTTTTTTATGATTCTGGTCATTTTTTATCATTTTAAGCCAGTTTTAACCTTTTTTTACCATTTTTGGCCATTTTTGATCATTTTAACCATTTTTTATTATTTTGACCATTTTTAATCATTCTAATCGTTTTTTATGATTCTGGTCTTTTTTTTATCATTTTAGCCAGTTTTGACCATTTTTTACCATTTTTGATCATTTTAACCATTTTGACCATTTTTTATCATTTTGGCCATTTTAGATCATCTTAACCGTTTTTAATCATTCTGGTCATTTTTTTAACATTTTGACCATTTTTGATTATTTTAACCATTTTTGATTATTTTGACCATCTTTTATCAGTTTGGACATTTTTTATCATTTTAACTTTTTTTTTTGTCATTTTTTAATTTTTGTAATCATTTAATTTTTTTTAAATTAATTTAATCATTAAAAGCATTTAATTAGTTTTTAATCATTTTGGTCATTTTTTAGTATTTTAGTCATTTTTGATCATTTTGACCATTTTTGATTATTTCGTCTATTATTGATAATTTTGGTCAGTTTTTATCATTTTAATCATTTTTGATCATTTTGACCATTTTTAATCATTTTGGCCATTTTTGATAACTTCAGCAACTTTTTATCATTTAAACCATTTTTTATCATTTTAATCATTTTGAATAATGTTGTCGATTTTAGAAGTTTTGTTTAACAATTCTCATTCAACCTGAATTAGAATCTAATCAGAGTTTGTTTCTGACACATGATAAGAATTATATTTTTATTTATTTTGTCTTATTTATTTTCTTTTTAATCAGATACCGTATCAAGTAGACCATAATGTAAATGCAATGATAAAATACTGAGATTTCAAAAAGTATAATCAAAAATGTTCAAGTCAATTTGCAGAAACGCATACATACATCGATCTTACAAAGCTTTTATCGAACACAGTATTTTATGTTTACTCTGATCAGAACATATCTGACGACATGTTTGAGTTTTCCCACTAGAATATCAAATGAGACACCGATCAACATACCATTTTGCGACAGATTTTATTCAACCTACAATTGTGTAACCCCGCAAAAAAAATCTCGACAAAAGCTTATTAACATCAAAAAGCTCTATTAACATCTCGATGCGTAGGTCATAAAAAGGTCTAAATCAAGAAATATTTCACGGATGACATTGAAGTTACGTTTGGCAAATAAGTATCCTCAATGGACTGTGTATTAATCCAAAAAGAAGAAGAAAAATTTGTGCACGAGTTTTGACTATGCAAATGTGTATTTATGAGCAAACAAGGAATGTTGAGAAAAAAATAAAAGAACGCGAAATAAAAAGCGCGTAGGATGTCGAAATGCTTTTGGTGCGGAAATAACAAGAGCGCTTTTCTTTCACAAGTATTCTAACGTAGGCGAGTAGGTGAGATGAAGGTTGGTGGTTGCTGCCACAAAAAGGGGCAAAATAAAGCCGCAAGAAAAGCAAAAATAGAAAGTACAGGCGAGTAAACAAAAGAGAGAGTAAAAATAATACTCGTTTCAAGGTGGAAAAGCAATTCCGTGGCGCTTTTGCCTCACCCCGTGTTTTACGTGCGCCTTTGTTCACTCGTCTTACCGCGACGTTCTTAATACACATTTCTCGGGGCAAAATTCTTCCAAACGGAAAAGGTAAGGTTTGCTGCACTGACCGAGTCAGGCTTTACTCAATCGCAAAATTTCACCATATACGTGTGTATGTGTGCATTTAATTCATCCCAAACCCCGTGCAGAATGGGGAAAAAAGGAAAGGGGACAAATTATATATATATATATATATATATAAAAACGACGTTTCAATACTTTCACGAATGAGAGATTTATTCGCCATATAAATGTGCCCAAGCAAGGACTCAATAAATCGAGGGTGTTTTATATTTGAGACTCGTTTTCAAATGGTACTTAAAATACTTAATCTCTATAGACGATGGTACTTTGCTGCGCCATGACATGTAATAGCGCTGTACGGGTACTTCGTTGACGCTTTTTTTTTCTTCTTCTTTTTCTTCTCTCCAACACACATACGTGCCATAATTCTTAAAGGTCCGACTCATGCGTGAGATATTATTATTCCGGCACGTATTTTGCGAAAAGTGCCGACCACTTTTCCTCGCACGGAATACGGAGATTGATGTGAAAATTACATCCTTAGATGTTCGGCCACCAAAGTTGCGGAAAAATAGCGCCTTTCGGCTCAACTTCAAACTTAGTTGAGCACAAACTTTGCCACAATGTGAGTCTATGTATCCCACGCTTCACTGATCACTTGTCATTGTTGTCATCCTTTTTCTTCTTTTTTTTTCTTTTTTTAAGCTCACTTTTTGGCTATGAATAAAAAATAACTTCATTTATTATGTGTCGTATTTCTGTTGTTTAAGAAGAACCAATGCCCACGAATGTTGACGTACACATTCACTGAAAAAGTATTTAAGCCAAAAATGTTTGATTTTTTGAATGGATTCTTTGTTCGTGTCTTATGATTCTTAGGGTTATCTGAGACAACGTCTGTGGAATATCTTAATCGAGTGCTCATAGTATGCTTGACGAATTTTCAACTCCCATTTTAATGAAGAAAACCAGATACTATTGAAATAACAAAGATCCTTTGTTCGGCTTGAACTTTTCAGAAGTTTAATCACAAAATTTTCAACTCCGTTTTCTTCGTAATTCACTGTGGCGTTGATATTATATAATACAAAGTTGATACATTTTTTGGTAAACTTTCAATTTGTTATACATTTTTCATTTCAATCTTTATTCACGTTCTTTTTTTGTATTATGTATTTTAGAATGTTTGCATATTTTTTTGTATTACCTTTAATAACTAAAATAAATATCTTTAAATAGCAATAAAAAAGCGTTCTACATTTGATGATCACGTTCTTTCGCATCAACAAAGTATTTTAAACCATTCACACTTTTTTGTGTCTCTTTTTACATCCTTCTTTTCAGCTTTGCATCTTATTGAATATATTAACCGTTTAGAACACTCTAAAACAAAACTTTATCCCAGGAAACTATAATACAGTGCCTACAAATTGTTGTATGCAAATTAAACAAGTTTCTTCCTTTTTGCCAGTTCCTCTTTTTTCAATCATCTTTTAATACTATCAGATCAAGTCCTTAAGAGTAATCCATTCAGAGTTCTGTATTCTTATTTTATAATTTACGGTTTTATTGTTTTTTATACGGATTTATGGAAAATGACAAATTGTCACACCATAACCCAAGTAGACTTTTAAACTTGACTGAACCTAGTTGGTTGATCCTCAATATGCCTCTGGTTGGGCTTCAGTATGATGCTGGTTAGGTCTCAATATGGCCCTGGTTGAGCCTAAATATGGCTATAGTGGGGCCTAAATATGGCCATGGTTAAGCCTAAATATGACCATAGTTGAGCCTAAATATGACCATGTTTGGGCCTTAATATAGCCCTACTTTCCAAGGCACTAGGAATTGGGCTTCAATATGGCCATGATTGGGTCTAAATATGGCCATGGTTGGGTCACAATATGGCCCTACTTTCCAACCTTACAACAAATCATACAACATTGGGCCAACATTGGCCCAGTTCGGGCTTATCCGTATTTGGGTAAACTCGAACCTTACCAATCTAGGGCCTGTTTTTTAACATGGCCAACCTTGTGAGAGAAGATAATCTCTCTCTCTCTTTCTCTTTCTCACACACACACACACACACACACGCGAAAGTATGGAAACCTTTTTTTTGCCTTATCAAAATGTGCAAACCTCATGCTCCGTCGTTTGCTATTTATTCTTCTATCAATTGCATTAATTTTGTGTTCGAGTTTCGGATCGGTAAGTTGGCTGCTCCGGCATATTCGTATTTCATCGGTTCCGGGCAATAAAGCTCGGTCTTGTTTTGCTTTCTATTCGGCTGACCGCTGCAGCGTGGTTCCGTTCTTATGCCGTCAGACTCATGTTGGTTTTGTCCCGCAAGGACTTTTTCATAACATACACTTTTGATCATCTTACCTACGTCATTGTACAGATGCAAATTCAAGCTCCGACCTTTTTGCTCTTAAACGTATGAATTTGCATTGAATTATATTCACAGAATAATCAGATGATTAGTTTTGCCTTTCGTACAAATTAAATTCAAACTATTATTATTCCAGCGATGCTTTAAATTAATAAAAAAACCCCACTTTGTTGCTTCATACATTTCAGCTTGATAAAAAGAAAAAAAAAAAAAAAAAAGGAAAAGATTAACATTAATGTTGCGCAATGTTTCCAAAAACACTTCTAATTTGCCGGCAGAGTTATTCAAATGTTTTATATTATGTGGTTTGCGGAATTAGAATGTAAAATGTCGCATTTATTCTAAGTTAAGTACATTCTGAGTTCTGTTCATTGCATAACAACCGCTGCAAGCTATTTAAGGCACTCGTTTTTTGCTGCGTATTTTTTTAACCCCTCTTCCCAGAGCTCACAAGATACAAGAGAAGTGTAATTCTTCTAGTTTACTGCTCCGGTTCTCATATTCCTGGATACATGTCGGAAGTGCTCTCTAATATGTAAAGAGACTCATAGAAATCCCACGTGGAAGAGTGTATTCGGAGCTCTAGTTAAAAAGGATATTAATGCTTTACCAACGCACGCGCATGCGTCAACTTTAAATCCTGCTTTATAAATGTCTAATGCCGCCACGCTTGTATTTCTCGGATCTATCTTTTTTTAATCTGTAAACAAATTGGGGGGTGCAAAAGAGACTTGCAAAAAAGTATAATGTTTCATGAAATTAATTAAACATTTGACTGAATATTGCATGTAATTAAGCAGACAGTCTTGCGTTGAAAATGAATTAAGGAATGAGGAAACACGATTTTAAATGCAATTTCATTAAGATTCTAAGAAATTATGAATAAAATAATGTATACAAAATATGATGTTATTAATTAAAACACTGACGCATAATTTATAATATTAATAATAATGTTGGCATTCTTTGTTTTAGGTAAGCGCTTTTAGCAGACTGACTTGCATATTATAACGTCATAAATTAAGGTAAAAAAATATTGTTTATCATTTTGACCATTTTGGATATTTTTTATCATTTTGGCCATTTTTAATTTTTTTGACCATTTTTGTTCTTTTTGGCCACTTTTTGTTCATTTTGACCATTTTTAGCTATTTTTGATTATTTTGACCATTTTTTATCTTTTTGGCCATTTTTGGTCATTTTAGCCATTTTTGATATTTGTGGCCATTTCTGATAATGTAATGCATTTTTAATCATTTTGACCATTTTTGATTATTTCGACCAATAAAAAAATATTATACTTTGAAAAATAAAAGAAACTATCGTAATTAGAATCATTCGTAAAGCGTACAAATCTCGTTTCACACGTGATAAATATTTAGTTTCGAAAGAGAGAACGAATGTTAAACTTCAAATTTGTTATAAATTGCCAAGGGATTTATGTCGGAATTAAATTAAATTTAATAAGCGCGTACTTTCGTATCTGTGTGACTTTTTCTCCAGGACTTCATAGACATTGAAATAAAACATAATACGGAATAATTTATTTTTGTGTAACGTCTCGTTGGGAGTCTAGTTTGGGAGTATGAGAAAAGCTTTTGGCTAGAATCTGTATCGATTCGACGTTCATCAAAAGCTAGACTCTTGTAACAATATTTACTTTGCAACTTTCCCGGCGTAACTATGGACCAGATTGCTTCACAATCCAATACATTTAATTGTCGGACAATTGATCAAAAGGTATTCCAAATTACGATTTCACACTGATGTACTGGAGTGCACTTCACCCTCGTTGCGGATATTATTAGCCGAATAAAATTACTCGGTATCGATTTAACGAACCCGTTACATTCATTCGATGTTAATTTGTGCTCTGCCAATGTACACGTTTCGTACAGAAGACTTAATTGGATCAGACCGTGACCTGGCAACGTGCAAATCAAACCTTATTAATATTAACAAACTTAGAGAAACGTCTGCTCCTTACCAACTACTATCGACAGTTTCACCCATTCGTCAATAACCGGTCCACCAATTCGAGTCAATTGCGATCAATGACATTAATTTGTGACCGAAAAAAAAATTCGCAAATCATTAATCGCGCCAAATATTGATCCATTTTCATAAATACAAACGAAAGGATCATATATTGTCCATATATAAAATATATATTAAGAATATATTATTCAAGAAATCATATATTAATCATATATTAACCATATATTGACCATATATTGACCATATATTGGCCATGGAATGACTATATATGAATAACTTTTTTAAAGTGTTAATAAACATATATTCACTATATATTGATCATATATTAGCCATATATTGACCAGGTATTGACCATATATGAATTACTTTCGTAAAGTTCTAATATATGATTCATATATAGAAAATATACTTATATATAGACAATATATGGACCATATATAGATTACTTTTGTAAAATGCTTCTACACTGCCTATATATAGTCTATATATGGAAAATATGCAAATATATATGATCAATATATAACCATATATTATCAATATATTGTTGGTTTTGTTGGTTTTATACAATATTCATATATTGCTTATATATTGACCATATATGGAAAATATGCAAATATATATGGTCAATATAATACCATATAGTGCCAACATATTGACAATATATAACAGTATATGATTTGCTAAAAATAATATATTGTTAATATATTAACAATATATATATGGACAATATATGACCCTTTTTATTAGTGTAAACCACAAATGAAAGCCCGTTAAATTGTTAAATTTTCTGTTACTTTTGTTGTCTTTGTTTTTCGCTTTTTTTCTTGCTTTACGGAAAAGAAAACACCGATACTACCAAGTAGTATAGAGTTCGCTTTATCTCTTACTAATCCTATTTTGCAATATACCGAGAAAAGAGGAAATGAAGGGGGGCGGCTAAGTACCCCAAACTGAAGAAACGCTCTTATAGAATTCTGGACCGCTTGAACTCTCGTCGGACACAGCGTCCAATTACTTTCTCATCTGCTCGAGTATTCTCAAAAACTGGCCTCGTTGAGCGTCTTTGCAAAATCGCATTTCTCTCTCATGATATATCGATTTTTGCGTTCATTTTACCTTCCCTCTTATTATTTGATATATATATATATATATATACATATATATATGTATATATATATTTTCAACTGGCGTACACGTCAAGTGTAAACAAGCGGCATTGTTACAAGCGAACTCTCTGCAAGTTCAATTACGCCGGACGAAGCCCCGACTACAACGATACAGTATTCGCCGAGCGACATTATTAATAGATATCCGGATATCGATGTTACATCCGCACCTGATGCTGCTTGTCCGCTTTCACGGGATAAAATAAAATCATGTTACTTGCAATTGTAACTAAATTGTATAATAATATTAAAGCAATTTTATTTTGAACAGTGCAGCAAAAATTGTTGATCAAAAGTTTACGACGATACAAATTTAGAAATTAAAATAAAAGGTGTCTTCCTTTTAAATTCAATTTGTTTTGTGTTTTAGAATGAATTTAGACTTATCATTAATAGGATATCAGTTCGACGTTGTAAGAGATTTTTAGCACTTTAGAGTGTTAAGTATTAATTCGCAAAACCAAAATATGTGCAGAAATAATAAAATCGAAATTGAATTGAAATAAATCAGAAAAAAGACCAAACATTTGTTGATTAAGTGAATCAATTCTGACGTTACTGAAATATTAAATTCATTTATTTTCAATACTCAGAGGTATGCATTTTGCAATCACAAAAAAAGGTTTTACAATTTAATCAGTCAAAAGTGTCAAATATTTTGTGTTGCCTATCAGGAAAAATTTTTTTTTCAAGTAACAGTTAAAGTTTTACGATTTTATCAATGTAAAACGTACTCTCTTTTGCTTCCTAAAAAGGAAAATCTAAATTAAAAATGTTATGTTTATTAAATTATTTATTTTATCTATTAATGTTTTAAAAATAAAACCCACATGGCCGAAAAATATATATACAAAATATATATTTTTATCTACATTTTTTTGATCTACATAAACTATATATTTTAAGTTTTGTATAAAAAATATAAAAAACAAAATATAAAAATTATATATAAAATATAAGAAAAATATATAATTTATATATTAATATATTTTACATATATAGTACATATGTTCAATATATATTTTTCGTTATTTTTTAATATAGTTTTGAAATAAATATACAAAATATATACCAAATATATATTTTCGTCTAAACTTGTACCGGAAATATATTTGTACATATAATTTTGAAATATATTTTCGTCCACGAGGGAATCAAAAGTCATACAAAATACATCCAACATATAATTATAATTTGTTCATTACAAATGTCTTGTTTCTGCATGAGAAACAAAGGACATTATTAGTGGGCCAAACATAAAAATCACTTACAATAAAATTCTATCACGCTTATTCATTAGATTATTGATTCGCATCAGCGACGGGGATTGAGATACGCGGACAAAGCTCTCAATAACGAATGTTTTGTTTGGTGATGCAAGCCACAGCATCGAATCATAATTCCATTTTTAATCTCGATTACACGTGCACTCATCCGCGACCGACAACAACGACGGCCTCGATAAAGCGAGGAGAAAGGCCACACTAAACGACTCGCTTCTATCCGAGAGAGAAAATGAGAATAAATGATAGCGTTGCTTTGTAATTAATTTAATGCGCGAAAACCCAACGAACTACGCGTTCCTTTTTTTTTTTTTTTTGTTTTTTTGTTAGTGTGTATGTTACCCACGTGCTACGGGGGTGTATGTGCAACAAAACCCAACTATCATACCGGCCCTTGCAATTTACCCTTTTTGCCTGCATGTATTTCTGTCTCTTACTGCGCTGTAGCTTTTAAATAATTACGAACTGCAAGGGAGTCTGAAAATTACCTACAAATTTCATCAACTTTTTAAGTGCGAGAATTGATTGTGAGTTATTTCGATGATACAATTCGCCCCATGAATAATGATACCATTTTCCATAATTCGTTTATTTTCATTCAATTATTCAATTCAATTCAAACAATCCCATATTTAATTCAAAATAATTCTATCGTTATTATCGTAAATTGGGATTACAATCACAAAACTCATCCAATAAGGCTCCGCTTTTATCCCCAGCTAATACACTAAACTCGACGAAACTCAACGTTTGTTTTTCAAATCAATCCTGGACATATTGACCGGCTCGCTCAATACGTCTCAAACTCCGCCAGAGTTAGTCTATAAAACGGTAAACACGTCTGCATGTCTGTCTAAACAAAATGTCTTACGTAACAGTGCATTCTAACTTGACAAAAAGAAGTCGAGTTTCCATTTTGTTTCTTCTCGCAACACTTATTATCATTCATTCATAAATACTTGTAACAGACGGTAAACTATATTTTTTTTTGTGTTCGTTTCTTTTTTTCTTCGCCGTTTATTTCTTGTCTTCCATCCACGATAAGCTATGACTACGCAGTATGCAAGTGCAAACAGCCTCAATTAGCGTGTCATATATTACTTAAATACGTCGCGAGGCCGTTACGTGGCACTCACGATAGGTGCTACAAAGTGTTCAACAGGTGTTCGACAAATGTGTCTTAAAGCCGGTATTGCAGTAGTATTACGTAATAAAAGTAAGCAATTGGCCCGAGGCTCAATATTACGTCGAGGAATTTAGGCTCGTTTATTCGTGTGCGCCAGATTGCCAAAAGTTTCACGTTGCTCTAAACTCGACGCTTTCCTCCTTCGTCGACGAAAATTTCAATGGCCTTTTTTCTTTCCTTTCTTTTCTTTCGTTTCGTTGACGATCTTGTTTGTGCCGTTGTTGAACATTTACGTACACTTCGTGCGGGTACGTTATTAAATTTGTCGTAATACCTATTTTCTCGAAACTTCCGCGATGTGATTCAAAGATAAGGTCAAAGTTATTCCGCTGCGTTCATTTGTGCTACTTGGCAATTTTATAAAGAGTTCTTCTTGGGTTTTTTCTCTTTTGATATTGTCATTTTGAATATTTTATTTCCAATTTTGTGTGCATTAAAACAAAAGACAACAAAAAGAATTAGAGATATAAAGAGAGAAATATAATAGATGAAATTTAACGGCATTATGATAAAGCGCAAGGTTGTATCTGTCTTTTATCTTCATTATCTGAGATATCAAATTCATTGTGCAAAAGAAGTACTGAGATATTAATATCTTGATGAAATTCGAACGCTTTTATATTAAGAAAAGAATGTTGAATTATGAAAATAAAATAAGTACGCTGATTCTGAGTCGTTTAATATCAGATCTACTTTAGTTAAACTTTGATTAACATTAGCATTGGGATTAATTATTAGTTGGCAAAATCAAATTTACATTAAATCTCATTCATTTTTTATGATCAGTTTAGTGCTTTTGTGAGAACAACGTTCGCTGATTGTGCTTTTTATAATAGCCTTTTATTTTTCATAATTAATTAATATAAAATAATCAAGCATTAAGTAAATACGCTTGAATTTAAGACAAGGTTTGAATAAAGAACATTAAATATTCTGAAGAAATAAAAAACCGCACGGAAAAAATACTTATCAAAATGTATGCCTAAATATAGAACTTTATCTTGCTAAGATATTTGAAAAATATTTTTTATATCTTAATATATTTTTGCATATATTTTAAATATATATTAAATATATAACCCTTTGGCGGTAAAATATTTTTGAAAATATATTTCTAATATATTTGTTTATAAGTAAATATATTTTTGCATAAATTTTGCAAATGTATTTTTACTTATATTTGTTCAAATTTATTTCAAAAATATATTTTAAATATGTATCTTCTTACCAAAAATATATGTGCACACATTCATATATATCTTGCATATATTTCGAAATATATATTCTTCGGTTAGTGTAACCAAAAAAAGGAATTTTGAAAAGTTGATTTGAAAAATGAATTTACAAAATACTTAATCTAAAAATGAATTTAATTAATTAGTTAAGTAAAAAATGACTTTACAAAATACGTCAAAGATGAAAGAAAGTCATGTCCTGTCCATTGTACCATCTAGATAGTAAATTTGACTATCTATTTTTCTGAATGTAATCTTAATTTTTTTTTCGATACATAAGATGAGAATACTCAAACCCAAAAGAAAAAAAAATAAAATCCAAAGAAGGAAAAAGCGTGAATGTAAAAATAGGATGGCTTTTTGTCTCGCATTTGCGTTAAACTCCGTGGTTTATATTTTTCGTCGTCTATCGAACGAAACGTTAACACGTCAAAGCATTTGGTCTGAGTCTGAATTTGATACAAACAAAGCTTGAGAATCTTCTTCATTTGGTCTGCGGGTGTTTGGTGGGACGAAAAGCCCGTGCGGAATAACATGGCGAATTCACAGAGGGAACGTGATTTTACGAGCCCGCGAGCACGCCGAAATTAATTTCGCGGCCCTCTCGCAAACAGCAATAATCATCGCCGACGAAAGCCACTGCTGCTATTAGTTTTCTACTCGGCTAATCGTGAATAATAATTGCATGACTGGCAAATGAGCTTCGGGATTTGTTTCTTGTTCTGAAGATCTGCAAATTCCATAAGCACTCGAACGCAAGATGGCGTATGACCGCGAAAAAAAATCAAAAGCCCGCCATTTTTGAGAGACAATTTGAAAGGTGAGAAAAAGATGGAGTGTAAAGAATCAAAGGCGAGAAGAGTCTACGCGAATGATGGAGCGTAACTAATCAATGATGCAGGATTAAACATTATGATCGAAATTTATGAATGAAGAGTCAGGAGAAATTAAATCCCGGGATGGGAACGTCGAAGACAAATGATCATGAATAAAGGATGAGCCTGTATGTAAATTAGAGTGCAGAAACGATTGTGCAAGCGCGAAAGGTCAACTGCAAATATTAGTTTTAATTTCACGGGCAAAAAAGAGAAAGAAAAAAAATGAAGAAAGAGGGAAAAAAGTAGTAGCTATGTAGATGTCGCTGATCTACAATTGTAACGTTATAATACTGAACTACGTAGTCGGACTGATAAGCATCCGCGCAAAGGAAGATTCGTCAGACAAAGGGTAAAAGTAAAACGTGAATAATGAAGCTTGAAAAAGTAATTGGAATAACCGGGCGCTACAAGAATATCGCGCTAATGTTATTTAGTTTACATTCTGCGGCGGTTTTAACTTTCGGCGAATGATAAATGATAATAATTAAAAAGGAAGCAAGGGCATTTCGTCGTTTTTTTTCTTTTTTTTTTTTTCTTTTTTTGCTGTTGGTCTTTTTTTTACGCGAAAAGCTGGCGCCCTCTCGAATCTCATCAAGATGTACGAGGCCCAGTGAAATCTCATAGTACTAGTTAGGTGGCTTGTGAGTAATGGCGGTTTTTGCGGAGTTTCAAGAAGATGAAGCCGTTGGCGTAATTACCAGTCTCGTTAGGCGAAACGCACCAAGGGCTGGTGTCAGAGCGACTCGTATTTAATTAGTGCTAGCCTCATATATGCGTACCGTGTCTTTATTAAAGTCTTCGCTTATTTTATCCACCGTGTACTTTACTTAACGCGCCTCGTTTTTCTTCACTTCGTATAATCGTTCACAACGATTCTTCCACCGAGCTATCACATTGAGACACCAACATTATCCGCAATGAAATTCCTGCTATGGCGCAATGCAAATTAGAATGTGTTGCCAAAATAAGCACTATTTTGTTACAAATCATACACGGAAAGCGAAATGAAGGAAAAATAGCATGACATTCTTATACTTTGATTCCTTAATTTTAACAAAAATAAAATAATTTGAATGAAAACCTTTAATAACTCAAAAGTTATGGTATGAAAGTATCAATTGACGCTCGAGTTTTTTTCACGCTAACGTCAAAATTTAAAATTTTACCGCCTAAGCTTTTATATTGTCAGCAGTTGTCAAGCTATTTTTCCTCGATTTCGCTTTCCGTGTAGTTGATTTTCCAAAGTAACAAAATCAACTTTACTTGAACCAATAACGGTACGGAAAAAATATATTACAAAGTGTCATTATAAAATATATAAAATATATTTAAAAATATATATAATATTTTGTAAAAATATATAAAATATTTTTTACAAATATATAAAATATATTTCAATATATTTGTTTATATTTAAATTTTTTTGCATATATTTTGCAAATATGTTTTGACTTATATTTCATTTTCTTTATTACAAATATATTACGGAAATATATTTGTAATATATATTAAATATATAACTTTTTGCTAAAAATATATTCTTTCGTTAGGGTAAGCAAAAAAAAAGTTTTCAAAAAAATTATTTGAAACAAATGGAAAATTGAGTTGAAAAATGAATTTAGAAAATCTTTTAATGAGGAAAGAAAGTAATATTAATTATATTATATATTTTGAAATATATTTTATACTTTGAAATGATATTTCGTTAGGTTACTAAGGATATTTGAAAAATAGATTTGTAAAATACTTTTTACTTTAAAGTAAAATGTTACATATTCCCAATATTGTATATTTTGAAGTAAATTTAAACAATTTTTGGTTCACCCCACAGCAGAATATTTCGCTACTTTGCAAATCAGATAAAACACAATATAAGTTCCAAACGGCTTCGCAACTTCTCCCGATGACCTTTACCCTTCCCCCCTTTTTTTTATTTGACTCGAAAAATCCACTAATGATATTCATTCTTAAATTCCCCCTGCGGCCATACGAATCAACGCCTTGCTCGCACAATCTTCCATGTGGAAAACCGCGACGAAGTTCGGGGGGTTTTAAGGTAAAAATGGCGCCGCGATCATAACAATAACCATCAACGTAACCGTAAAACCCAATGAATATCGCGCGCGCGAATTTTCATGGCGCGCACACACGGTAAGGATCAATTACGAAACGTTGTTCGCGATCAATCTCGAGCCGCAATGCTTGCGATGTTGAATTCCGCAATCCGAAAATTTCACCCCGGCATTATAATATTATTGGCGTAACTTTATATCCACCGAGTGAATCCATTAATTGTGTGGATGAAGGGTGAGCAAGAAGAGCAGGGGATAAAGAGGGGTAAAAAGGGGGATAGATAGCCAAAATAAATAAAAAAAAAAAAAAAAAAAAAGGAAATATTCGAGCCGCACA
>JABFPJ010004071.1:0-14632 GCA_022817425.1 Gryon sp. ZL-2020
GCTAGCGAGTAATAAACGAGTCGCTGGCGAGTCGTCAGCGCATCATTAGTAAGTCGTGCTCGTGTCGTTAGCGTATCATCATCGTGTCTTCATCGAGTTCTCATTGAGTCGCAAACGAGTCGTTAGAAAGTCGTCATCAACAATACGTCAGCGAGTCGTTTTAATTTTTCATTTTTTTACGATTCGATAGCAAGTCGTCAGCGAGTTGCTTGCGAAGCGTAACCAAAATCAGCATCGCTGACGAATCGCTAACGAGTCGTCATCGAGTCGTCAGCGAGTCGCATATTTTTAACTGGGTTACTATCTAACGTAAAACATTTCCAAAACTATTTCATTCCGGTCTATTATTCTCTCCCTCTCTCTCTCCTGCACGCCTCCCACCCATACCGAGATATGGTCAACTCACCAAGGAAGTCGAGGTCTGACTCTGAAATTCATGAAAAAATACGATCCGCGACGCGATACTTATTCCCCTCCAACCTACCGAATTATTGCCCTATAATTTACCGAATGAAACTCTATTGTTTTATGATAATCCCATAATTCCCGCTAATTTCACACGGTGCTAAAAATGGCACGGTCACAGTATTTAATGTAAAGTTGCTACTCGTTTTCAAATTGACATAACTTGATATAAAAGAAACGATATTCGTTCTTAATGTTCAAATTCTTTCGAAAATATGAAAATGTAAATTAAATACTAAGACTGATAGAAAAGGCGCAAATTGAGTAGAAACTGAATATTCGAATATGCTTTTAATGTAAAAATGATACTTTTCTCAAATGATCATAACTTTTTATTTAATCAACAAATTTGGATGTACATTTTTTCAAATTATTCAAAACAGAATGATCTTTCTAATAATTTATAAAAATTTAAGGCTTACGGGCCAACTAATCCGCTGAAAGCATTCAAACTTGTTAGAAATTTTACTCAAAAACGGTATTTCGCTTTTTGCAAGTTTTCTTATTCCAAGTTAAAGCAAATTGACTTCACAATACACGCTTCTTAATGTGGAAAGATTCACCTTCAATTAATAAAAAAAACGTCAAAATCCGATGGAAATTGTGAAAATTATGACCATTTAAAAATCTACCCTGTTCCGTACAATATTTTTCGTTACGAGGGAGGGAATAATGCAGTTTTCCGAAAATTCCCTACAGGAAAAAGGGCATTTTTTCTCATTAAATGACGAAAATACATTTTCAGCACTTGTGCAGTACGGAAAGTGGTGATTTTCCGCACTTTTACGGAAAGTAGCTACTTTCCACACTCGTGCCTGACGGCACTCGTACGGATAGTACCTATTTTCCGCACTAGTGCGGAAAATAGCCACTTTCTGTACTGTCCCGCGTGCAGAAAAATGTCGTTTTCCACATGGGCGCAAGCACCCTAGTACAAAAATATACTATTTTCGTCTAACTTGCACGCGAAGTGTCACTTCGCTCCCTGCGGAGTGGCACGCGAAGTATTACTTTGCTCCCGAGGGCGCAAAGTGCTTCCTGGAGAGCGAAGTAATATTTCGTGGACCGCCACACAGAGAGAAATTTCACGTACCAGTTAAGAGGAAAATTGATATTTGTAACATGGGCGCGAAGCCCATGTTCGCTCGGTTGTACTCTGGCCCTCATTTCAACGCTTTCGGGGACCTCGCCATGATCTTGGGTAACCCTAGACCGTTGATACTCTTGCCAGAGTTCAACTTTGTGAAATGGACCTTCACGCCCTTGTTGCAAAATATATTATTATCACATTAATTTTTATGATAGATTATACACTGTAAGACTTCTATTTTTTGGCGTGTTCTACTAGAATTAAACGTTCCGTACACAAAGTTTGCAAGTTTTTTATGTTTAAAATGCTTTTTTTAATACGCATTATATGTTTCCATTCGAAACAACACTTTAAAACGTTTTAAAAAAGATTTAAAAGCATCTAATTAGAACATTTGTATTTTTAACAATGGCATTAAGGCGATGTCAAAGCTATGATTACTGACATTACAGATTTCTTAAATTAAAATTTAATAAACACAATTGGAATTAAATTTGAAGACCAGAGCGACATTTTTGCACTTTTTTTGCACATTTTGATTAATATAAAATGTTATTTAGTATTTTAGTTAAAAATATTAATGATTTTTCGTTTGCAAAGTGAGAAAAAAAGGAAAAATCATCTTATTTAAAATTTATATGTCAAAAAAACATTTTACATATATCAAAACATTCTCCCATAATTTGAGAATGTCGCTCTGGTTGTTTTAAAATAATTTATTGCATAATATTAATATTATTAAAAAAGACTAACTCCGGGGTAGCAGAACTTCGTCATTACCTTAAGGGATCTACACGGAATTGAGGCCTTTTCTCAGGCTTTTGAATAAAATGTTCAAAGATACAGAGGGCATGCTCAGTCTAGGGTTTCAAATAATGGTTTCAAGAAATGGTTTCAAAATGGTTTCAAAAAATTTTCAATAAATTTTAAATATAAAACATTTTTATATATAAAAAGTCAAATCAGTTCAAACTGATTCTATGTTCGAACTCTTTCGATACAAGACATTTAACATTTTTTGAAAAATTGAACTAAAGGGAGAGGCCTAGTAAACAGTCAAAAATAGTTTTCTTTATACCAAGGGAGATAAAATCGAAATTTTTTTTTGTGCAATGTTTAGAGGAAAGTTGAAAGTGCTAAGATTGCGCAAAATTATACATACTCCCCGATAAAAACACAATTATTTCTTAGAAAAATTTGTCCGAAAAAATATTTATTGATACTATAAACAGTTTATAACAATATAAATGTCTGAAAAAAATGTAATAAATACGATTATAGTCTGATCTTTGCAATATCATCAAATTCAAATCAAGAAATAAGTCTAATTAAATGTTAGATGATATTTATTTAACATATTACACCCATTCTGTTGACTGACGCAATTAGAATTAAACCAGTTTAATTCTAACCGCGTCAGAATGAGGATCTAGTAACCTTTGGCACTCGCTTGGTTATAAGTTAATATAAGTCCTATTTACGTTAGCTCTAAAAAGAACTTATCCGGCCTTTTCGTACCAACCGTGCGCGCCTGATTTTTGCACGCTTGGATTGGTCGGCTATTGGTGCGATATGATTGGAGAAGCTATCGCAGTCTGAAGCTCTGATCAGCGATTGTCCTCTTTTTACATTTTACTCAAGTTTCTGCGGAAGTGTAACCTGTTAAGGTTACCATATAAAACTGCAAAGTATCCAATTATCACTATGAAAAATAAAATTTTTGCGTAATATTGTCATCTTCTCTATAAAGCCATTATTATTTTGAATTATAAAAACACTTTACGCATTGCCCTTGATATATAATGAAATATTTTGGAGTAACATATTATGTGAATTATTATTTTTATCATATTTAGAGCATTTTAAATACAATTTAATTTAATAATTTAATTTGTATGTTTTTTACTTAGTTTTCTTTTTCTATTTAAGATCTGAACTTAAAACTCTTGATGAGATAAGAAATAATGAAGATCAAGTTAGAATATTAGAATATAAATTACGTTATAGTATATTTTGGCATAAATTTTTAAAAGAGTAAATATCAATTGCTTATAAAATGTATAATTTCTTTGTATAGCGTTGCGAAATACAGTAGACGACAAAGTCTGTGCAAGCACGAGCCTCGGACAGTTTAAGATCTTATTATTGTTAAAATCAAAGAAAATGTTGACAAAAATCGGAGCCCCTATAGGCGCTAAACTTCTAACGTTAACGTACGGTGCTGCAATTTACCCCCTCTCCTAAGAATCTCTTATCAGCCATGGGCAGACGTTGATCGTGTAATGGCACAACTTTGCAAGGACATTAGTCGTCTACTGTAGTTCCAAAAATACTTTAATATAATTTTGTATCTCAAGTAGAAATATTAAAGTATTCATTTATAGACAAGAAAATTTTAAATAAAAATATTTTTCTTAAATTTTTCTATTTATAAAGTTATTGTTTTTCTATTATAAAGTATATTGTTTAAATCTTGTAAAACTGATTTATGGGTGAACCGCGATTATAATAAGTTAGTCATTATATTACTGCGTTTAAGTTGAGATTTCATTACGAGCAATCAAAATAAAAAAATTCAAAGTTTATGGAATCAATAAATTAAATAAATAACAAACATAATTTTAATTATCAACTAATTTTTAATTTTTCATATTTGAGAACATTGAACAATATAAACGCATCGTTTTGGTTCGTTTATATCTTGGGTACAATCCTAAATATTGTTGTACTCAGTATAACGTTCTACGCTGTAAGCATATTTTGAGTAAAATATATTAAGCAAACATTTTTTTTATTATATTACTGAACACATTTTAAGTGTATATTGATATTTCAGATTCTCTCACTGGCTAACTCACCCATTCAATTATTTATTATACTTATGACTACATGTTTCACAATTTTGTTTGTGTGTGGCATGTGTCTAGCAGGAGACAGAGTGATCGAAATAAATGAAAAGATTAAACTATTCATGTAATTCGGAGTTTGTATTATGTACAATTATGTTTCACATAACCCTGTTTTACCCACATGTAGAAATAAATGAAAAAAAATGAGGAAAAAATATGTTTTTGTTATGTCGATTGATGTCACAGTATGACGACACTAAAATGCGCCCAAGAAAACTATTTCGTGCATTTTGAAAGGAAAAATGCGGGGTAGAAAACGACGCTTTTCATTTTTTTCGTAACCGTGTAAGTAAATGAAGAGACACTGTAGTATCTCTAGCCAAGTACAAAAAAAACGATCTTTTTTATGCGTTTCTTATTATCAATTTAGTATTCACACAATTCAACAAACTTATTTTCTACATGAATTTAAAATGAGTTTGTTTAAACACTGATTTCTACATTAAAATGCTAAATTGATGTCTAGAGATACGGTAGTGTCTCTATCCAAGTACAAAAACTTCTAATTGAAACGGAATAATTAATATTATTATTATCAATTATTAACATGTAGAAATTATTATGCAGTTTTTTCTTTCTATTGTCTTCTGTATTCTTATATGTAGTATTAGAATTCGACATCTATGAAATATACTATGCAAAATGCGGTGCATTATTGATAGCCATACTTTGGCCTTCCTCTTTGGCCTTCTTATCTACTACTTCTAAAAATGTGATTTGTTGGCCTGAGGCGGTACATAAATGTATTTTGTTTGTATCAGAATTGTAATTATGTTACATATTATCATATAACATTAGTTTTAATCTGAACATGGTGAAGAAGGAAAAGAAGACGACGTTTTATACCTTGCGCGCCAAACGGCGATTTTTTTATGTTAATATCTAATATTTCAGTTTTGAAAAACTAGCCACAGAGTTGGATTTTACACTGAGTACACAAAGAGTTGTTGTGAAACACGGAGTTGTTGTTACACGGGCAATTGTTGCCAGACACGAAGTTATTGTTATATCTTGTTGTCGATAAGTCACCAAGTATAATTGTCTTTAGCCGCGAGCCTGAAGTCGATCCCACTTGTAAGGGGCAGTTACTCATTAAAATAAAATAAGTATTAGTCATCGCGTTAATTTATCATTCCACAAGTCGCTGTTCATTACAGTTTATTTTTGGTTCCGATGCCGCGAAATTTTTTACGTGTGGATAGTCTCAATCGCGCCCAGTCTTTGCAAGTGAAAAATAATAAAAGTGAAAAGTATCCTGAGAACATCTTCAAATCAACTTCAGTCACCAAACCTATATCTGCAAGAAAGAAGGAAGACACAGCATCTGAGAAGGAAGGAAACTACAAAAGGCGACTAAACGGAAAAAGGAAAGACACAACTCCGATAATCAACAAGACTAAAGAAAAAGCAACAAAGCGCGAGGAAATTGTTTTTTTAATTTTACCACGACGGAAGACAGACAGGTTCACAATATTCCGATCGACGAATATTCTTATACCATTAAACGAATTGCGGATAATCTAAAAGAAGATGAGCTCGTAATTCTAATTTTTTTGGTAGCTAAGCTTACGGGCTTAACTGCTAAATAGTATAATCTTAATTTTTTTGCATTTACGGATATACATTTACTCCAAATTAATTTCAAGTTTTGACGATAGGTTTGACTTTACCTGATGCTTAGAAGAAATAATTAAAAAGCGCATGACAGTAAATTACAACACCACTGCAATATTTGCCGCTTATATAGAAACAGTCGCATTTAGAGCCAAGTCATGCGTTGACAATGACGGTAAATTTGGACGGAAATGAAAATCTGATACAAAAAGACGTTATAGAGAAAACAGTTCATAACTTAGTTTTGAAAAGCCTTATGCTTAAAATCGAAGTGCGATTACACATTCTAAGCCCAATAAACTTTGAGGTGGCTACGACAGATGCAATACCTATCGAAAGGGACTATTTTACAAATTTTCGAATAAAATCGATACTAGGTTATTGTTGTCTAATGCATGGTCAAGGGAATCACGATACGAATAACTGCCGTGTTGCACTATCCAACATTTTGCCACAAAACAACACAAACAATCACAACTATAACACTCGCAACACACAAAACTACACTGCCAAATCACAACTGCAATACTGCCAACACACATAATGATTAAAATTACAGCATTCTTAGCAGACAAGATAATTACAACAGACCTTATTCCAATCAAGGGAAGAACTATTATAATCCCGATAACTACAACTCAGAAACAGAAATCATCACAACCATACATCTAATCAAGACCACAGGAATAGAAATATGAATTCAGGCTCACGAAACAATCAAAACAATACAAATACAAGTGTGCTCAATTCACCATATATGTAAACTTAACATAAAAACAACCAAGCCAAGATTAACTTCTTATAAGCACGCCGAGTCCAATTTCGTCAAAAATCAGCCAATTTTAAAAGCTCGAATCTGTTTAGAAACGGAAAAAGAAATTGCAAATTTCCTAGTAATAACAACATTCTGCAAACAATTTGCATCTGCAGGAAAAGGCAATTTTTCGTTAGACTAGGGTATAACAGCGCGCTATGCGCGCACATATTACATGTTCAATTTTGTATAACTAACTTATTTATTTATAATTATTTCTTGTTTAATTTTTTTTGCAAGTGTGACTATTTCATTCTAACAGTTTTACTTTGCCTATACTTTAAAGACATTAAAATGTCGAACAATTTTCATAATTAGAACTGTCAGAAAATCTCTGTAATTTGATTGGTTTTTATAGGCGTTTCGCATTATTTGGAGTTAAAAGCTAGCTTCTCATCTTTACATAATTTGAATCTAATAAAGAAAGAAATACTTGACAAAGAATTCTATGCAATCACATGAACAAAACATGATCATTTTCGAATTGAAAAAACTCCAGTCAAAACGCTAGGGGAAATTTTCATTGATATCGCAAATAAACTTATATGTTTCAAAATAGTCGAGAATGATTTTTTCAATTCTAGAAGATGGTATTTTAGGATCAAAATTCTTCGAAGACAAACTAGCCACAATTTCGTATGATACCAAGACTTTAATAATTAGAGATGTTTGTGTCGAGACTCCTTGAAATACTGATAATTGTTTTTATTTTTGACTGATAGGAGTAAACTGAATTATAAATCAAATTACCCGAGGCAAGGTGTACCACATAGAGCTATTGTCTCTGCGATTGGCACACCTACATATAATTTAGGCACTTTCTATAATGGAATTCTCAAAAAATCACGGGGAAAAAAATAGTTATGTTAAGAACAGTTATCTTTACAGAAATATCTATCTATCTGAAAGTTCATAACCTCGACATACCGAAATTCTATAAAATCTTTTCACTTTAATTTAATTCGTCATTTACACATATTCCTCTACCAATGATTAAATAAATTATTGATGAAAACTGGTGAAACATTTATGTTTGGCACACCCATGGGGGCACTACTGTCGCCGGTATTAGCTGATATTATTATGGAACGACTGGAAAAATTTTGTCTCAGTAAATTCGATTTTGAGTTCAAGTTTTTTATAGATAATGCAGACGACATTTTGCTTTGTATACCAAACGATGTTATTTCTGAAGTTTTAAACGTTCTCAATTGCTTCCATGAAAGATTGCAGTTTAATTTTGAGGGAAAACATGTAAATCGGCAAATTATTATTTTCAACATGTTATTATCGGTAACAGAGGAAAACACAATAACAACCAATTAGTACAGAGAACCAACTTGGTTAGGTAGATTGCTAATTTTGAAATCACATCATCCAGGGAAACAGAAAGTTGCTATGGTTTTCAAAATGGTTAATCAAGCCATCAAACATTCTCACGAACAGTTTCACAAAGAAAATTTAGAATTAGTCGATAAAACATTATTTAACAACATGTATCGATCTAATTTTATTGATTTTCACACTAATAATAAATTAAATAATTATTCTCAACAAACCAATACATGAAACAATAATTCAAGAAACTGGGTCAATGAAACAACAATTCTTATGTGATTTCCATATGAAAAAGAAAATGAAAACCGCATTAGTACTTTATATTAAAATCCGCAACGTTTAATTAGCGTTTTACAATAACAATAAAATGTCCAAATTTTTTGACAAACAGAAGGAGCTAGTTGTCATTAACGAAAAATATAATGTTAATGTAATGTTGTATATAAAATCCAATGCAATAACTGCGACTGTGTATATATCAGGCAAATTAAAGATAAATGAAAAGGTCATATGAACATCGTTATAACATCAAACTCGATCTGAATAATCATACCGAACTAGCAAAACATGTCAAAAGAAATTTTATCGAATCAACTATGGGAAAACTAAAGTATTGACAAGCGTTCAAAATGAAACTAAAAGACTAACAGCGGAAATGTGATATGGCGTATTCGGTAAATCAGAAGTTTTCATAATAAAAAAGGACACGCTTATAAGAGTTAAATTGTCTGTCCTTGTTTATTATGAAAACTTCTTATTTACCGAATACGCCAATATATAAAGAAAAAACCAGCATGAACAAGAGAACCAACATCGATAGTTTAAATTTTTTTATCATACCTTCGTTTGATTTGATTTTCTAATTTCGCGCGCTTTGACATCCGTTTTAAAACGAGATAGTGCAAATAACTCACATAATATATGCATACATTTACTCAGTTGTAACAGTAATTTTGACTATGGTACATAATAGCCAGAGCCAAAAACTGATCCTTCACCACCTACGAGGAAGTCTTATATTCAAAATTGAAGATGGTACTGAAAACGCGAAAAATATACGATATCCACGACGCGAGATAACTGGATATCTGAATCGTAAGGAATTGTAGATTAATGTGAATGGCCATTTGTTTATTTAGCGTAATTATACAATGTTTATTTATTAGCAGAAAATTCTTACATAATAAAAAACAAATTCTAAAATTATAATGCAAAAGTAAACAAATATAATTCGAAAGTGACTCTACGTTCAATAGTTAGTTTAACAAGGTTTCGACAATTTAAGATAACGTAAAGGATTGGTTAAAGCAACAATATTACCATTGAATTAATCAAAAGAAAAGACAAATTAATACAAACTAAACGTAAAAAGTTAAGTAACTTGCAAAAGCTATAATGGATAAAAAAGCAAAGCGGCAAGATAATAAAAAAGAAATAAACATAGCTGGGGCGTTATATTTCGTCACGAAGAATCAGTTAAGAAAAAAAAGCAAGGAAAGACAGCAAGCAAGCAAGCAGATAGCCAGAGATTGAAGAAAATGAATTGAAATTATTTATTTAATTTATTTAATTTATAAACTGACATACAAGTGCAATATTGTTAAGTTTATTATATTTATATTTTATATTTAATTCTTGTAAATTGACAATACAATTTTTCACAACAAGAATTTTGTAAAAAGTAACATACTACATTTAAGTAAGGTATAATGTTGTTGCCATCATCGACCTGAAGAAAGTAAAACAAACAAGTTTCAAATTGGTTTATCCGTTTACGAGATATTAACATTCGAGAATCACCACTTTTTGTGCACATTGAGAAACGTTTTTTTTCTTCCTTATGTTCAGTATCCGGACGAGTAAGTCTAACGTGAGACTAATACATTAATGTTATATGATAATACGTAACATAATTACAGTTCTAATATAAATATGACACTGTAAAATGCCGGGAACCTGAAAAATAGAAAAATAATTAATTAATAATGAAATAAAGATTTTATAAAAAAATAAATAAATGATTTTACCTCGGGCGTTGATAAACAATCAACGCAATTAGTTTTTGTCTTCAGGATCCAGGATGATACATCTGAAAAAGTAAATTAAACTTAGCAAATTGTTTTGGCATTTTGAGGTTATGCTGACAAGCATACTTTAAAATTAAAAAAAACATTTTAATTAAAACAATAAATAAATAATAATTACTTGTGAAAGAACTCTCTCTCTGTCTCTTCTCAAGAACCAGATTTTGCCGCAACCGTGCCACTAACGCACCGTAATCACATTGCAAACAACAATCACACCCGGGCGACAAACGTTACCGTACACATATCAGGTGTTTGCTGTGTGACCTACAAGAGATGAACAAAATTTTCTCGCTTGCAAGTTGACTCTCGTTGCGTCTAAGTACATGCGTTGAAACCGGTTTCGTCACGTGATTTCTGTCCTTCGTTCGCGCAACGCGAGTGGTATCAATACCTTGAGTGACTTACCGAAAAGGTAAGTAACGAAGTAGGGTAAAGGGGATCTTTCTTGAAGATCATCCTTATAAAAGTGGACAAAACATAACTTTTTTTCTTTTATAAAAAAAGCGTGGGTAAAGGAAGAGAGGGAGAGAGAGTAGCAGAGTGAGAGAGAGAGAGAGGGAGACAGGAGGGGTCAATTGCGGAAAGGTAAGTGGCATGCTTTATTAAAACTGAATAAGTTTTAAAGTCGTTTTTAATTCACTGTGGGCCTAGAATTAAGCGGAAAATTTCAATCTGGAATTAAGCGGGAAATTTAAAATTATAAATCAAGCGGGAAATTCAAAACTGTAAACTAAGCGGGAATTTCAAAATTTTAAATAAGACGGTAAATTTAAAATTTTTAAAATTAAAATTAAACAGAAAATTTTATATTTAAATTAGTAAAATGAACATTAAGCGGGAATTTCAAAATAAATTATTTTTAAATCATACAATTAAAATTAAAAAATTGGAAAATTGAAATTTCGAATTATTGCAAAATTAAGCGAGATTGTGAATAAAAACTTGGTAAATAAAATAAATATATTTTATTGCAAATAATAAGATAACCTGAACCTTTTCAATACATTTATGAACCGCTTCAGGCCGATTTGAGGCCATCTTTTCAGAAATAGTAGATAATAAAGCCAAAAAACGGCTAAATCATGGCTATAAATATGGATCAGTATTTTGATTGTATTTCAAACTAATACACTACTGTTAAATGCAAATATATAACATAATTACAGTTCTGATACAAACACATCACATTTATGTACATCTTACGGTCCAGCTAAAATCAACTTCATTTTAATGAAAGACAATAAGACCAAGAAATGGCCAAATTATGGTTAAGAAACAAAGTCAATCTTTTGCTTAAAACAATTATTATTATAGGACTAGTTGTACCATAATAATGATTATAACACCATAGCAGCTTATTTATGAACCTCTTATGGCATGGTTATGGTTAAATAGTAACTAGTACCAGTTATTGAGAGCAAAAAATGGCCAAACATGGGTATCAGTTCTTTTGCAATTTATTTATCCTAATACGGTTATTATATCACAGTGCAGTAATATAATATTGAGCCTGTTACGGAATAATTATGGTCACTTTTTTATTAACTAACACCTAGTAAGGTCATTAACTAGGCCCAAACATTACTAAAGTGAATTGTGGGAAGCTAATAGAGAAGCTTCTAGAAATATGGGATGCTTATGTGAAGCTTATGCTATGCTTATGGAATGCTCATGCGATGCTTATGCGATACTCATGCAATGCTCATGCGATGCTCATGCGATGCTTATGCGATGTGTATGCGATGTTTATGCGATACTCATGCAATGCTCATGCGATGCTTATGCGATTCTTATGGGAAGCTTATGGGAAGCTTATGGGATGCTCATGGGATGTTCATGGGATACATAGAACTAAAAATCTAATATACGTACGTGTGAAAAATGCTGACACGTATAAGAAGGAATATCTTAAAACATTTAAAACCAAGCAAAAAAATTTAAGTACTCTGGTCGTCACAATTGAACCACTCGATGCAAGGGAAATAAATAATTCTAGTAACACTCATTCAGAAGAAGAACTCAACAAAAAGATAAATTATCAGCCACTAATGCAATCCATGAAATAGAACTAACAGACAGCGTACCAATTCAAACCAAGATAAACCGTTACCCACTTTAAGAGAGGGAAGAAATAAAAAGTCAATTAGACTCGCTTTTTTTAATATCATTTGATATTCAGTATCTCCATTCTCTATGGAGAATCTGGTAAATGGAAATTAGTAATGCACTATCGGGCGTTAAATGAAATCATGGTTAGAAATAATTGTCCCATACCTAATATTACAGAAATTTCGGACTCATTTAGAAAAAAAAACAATATTTCGCAACATTTGCTCTTAGCACACCACGTGAACATTACGAATGGAACAGATTTTCTATTTCCAAAACTTCCAAACATTCCAATAGACTTTCCGAAACGCTTCAACGACTTCTCAAAAACTTAGTTACAATGTCTTATCAGGATTGCAAGGCATCGAAATGTAAGTATAACTGGATGACGTCACACAACTGGCACTCAAACTGATGACGAACGGAAAAAGAAAAAAATTAAACACGATGACAAAGACTTACCTACCGAAAACACACAAAGCACAAAAGAAAATCTCCTACCACAACCTAAAAAATGGGGACCGAAACCTGGTCACACGTTTCTATGACTATGTTAGTATAACTTAGACAGTTAGACTAATGAAAACTGAACACAGAGAAATAATTACTAGACATTACAACAAGGACAACGAGACAACAATACAAAGAAAAATTACATAAGGGGTCTTTCCTTTTTTGTAAGAAAATTAACCCAAAGTTTAAAAGTGGATTTACAAAAAACTACAAGTTGTAATGATCTCAATTTTTCACAAAAGTTTATTTATATATCGAAGAACAGACATCCATTATAAAATCTGAAAAAAATGCACGTACACAGGTGGCGCTAGTGACGCTGGTCACTCTTTCTGAGTGATATTGCCTTAGTACGGGAAATGCCCTGTTTAATGTTTAAAATAAGAAAACTAAGAGAATTAATAAAACTAATAAGAATAATAATACTTAAAAATCTGTGAAAGCTATTATACGTAACAAAACTAATGATTTCATTGAAACTAAACCAATAGTGATATTATACCAATAGTGATATTATACCAATAGTATATCAATAATGATAATATTATTTAAAAAATTATTTGTTTTAGTTTTATAGATATTTTATGCGCTAAGAAAATTAATTTAAAAAAACTGAATATGTATTTAGTATTTAGTACTTGGCATTTTTTATTTCAGTTATTTCTATGAATTTTAGCTTTTTTCATTTTTAATAAATGTCTTAATGTCATAAGTCCACCCCCATATATGAATATCTAAGAAAATCTCTAAATAAGAAATATTCCGCACTTTTTCTGTATGGATCCTTTTTTTTAACAGAACACATGTTTCGTTTTAGTGTAATTAAATTGGACGCGTTTTACTAAAATCTCCATTGCGAACTTTTATCGCTCTAAGCGAAAAGTGTCTATTGTCGTGCTTTAACGTTGCTAAAGAAAAAAAACACGACATTACCATTTATTTTGATTATTTCATAAATAAATATATCAATCGAGAATTATATTATTGAAATTAACCTATGTAATAACTTTAAACTAATATTTAACATTTATGTTACGTGAAAAGATTTTTATCAATATTTAATTGGGAATAACGGAAAGCGTTGTTTTCTTTCCCGCATTCTTTCATTTAGAATGCCCGAAACAGTTATATTTGGCGCACAAGAAGTTTAAAAAATTTGTTTAAGCAACACGCACAATTAAACAAAATTTTTATGTACAATCCAAGGCCCGGATGCATTAACCGGCCTTGCGCTTAAAAATAAGCTGAACGATTTTACAGATCGTGGTACAATCTTAAAATTAAAAACTATTTCATATGGAATTATTAAAAACACTATTATATTGTGCATTAACATTGCATCTTTTTTGTATTATTTATAACTTTTTTGTATTATTATAAGATATTTGTTAAAAACATTTTAAAATTGTTAATAACGAAAAACAAAATTACAGATTTTCTGTTTAATTCAAAATCAATAAATTTTTTGTATTTAACTCGCGATATTTTGTGTGTTAGCATATTTTATGTCTATATGTGAAATCTAACTAATATATATGAATATGAAAGTATGTTTGTTTGTTTGTTTGTTTGCTTTTTTGTTTGTTTGTTCGAGCATCACGCAAAATCTACCGAACCGATTTTGTTCAAATTTTGAGAGGAACTAGCTGAAACCCTCGAAAGTGTCGTAGTATATAAAATTGCGATATGTAAA
>JABFPJ010004072.1:0-14631 GCA_022817425.1 Gryon sp. ZL-2020
TATCTCAATTTTATATAGCCTACGACACTTTCGAGGGTTTCATCTAGTTCCTCTCAAAATTTGAACAAAATCGCTTCGGTAGATTTTGCGTGATGCTCGAACAAACAAACAAACAAACAAACAAACATACTTTCATATTTATATATATTAGTTAGATATTTATATATATTATATTTTAATTATAAGCAAAAATGAAATAAATATTTTTTAAAATTAAAAAAAGTAACATTAGGTTCGACGAATTTCTTGGATTGCTATATTTCAAACACAAGAAGGTGCCGGTACTAATTTGCCAAAATTTACTTTAATAGAACTATTTATTTTGAAAAATCAGTATGTTTAAAGAACAAATTATAATTTTCTTAAGAATTGATGTCAGCGTTTTATTGTTAACGTTTATTAAAGTTCATTTGTTGCTATATTACATTAAATGTGTGGAAAAATATGCAAATGTCGGTAATGTAAGAATTCTGTAGATTAGACATCTTTTAAAAATTATGCACGATTTGATTCTCTTCAAGGATGTATTGCTCAATTGACTTAATTCAAAATTATATATTAAATCTTCCTATCCATTATAGTAATTTTCATTCAAATATATCGTGTGTGAATGTAAATGGTACAAATTTGTACTTTTTTCTGAGTTTAGAGAGTACATATTTCGTTCTCGATGACACTCTTTCCGGAAACCCTTAAACGCGCTCAGCGGCCTTCACCTATGTTGGCTCTGCGCGAATTACGATCATGCCTGGCTCGATTTGCCTACAGCGTGCCATTGCAACAACAATCTCACATTTGACATTTGAGCAATCATCATAGGCACACGATCCCCACCCTCAAATGTTTATGAAATGCTTCTTTTCTTTCTCTTCTTTTTCTTCGTCCACATACTTTTCAACTTATTCTTTTAATAGTCATATTTGACGATTACAATTCATAAACAAACCTCATGTGTACAATAAAGTGCATTATATATATGTATAATATAGCATGTTATGGTCTTCGTAGTGGTCGGACCAGCTATCGTAAGGGGAGAAACGCGCAGGAGGAGAGTGGTACCAATATGGCGACTGGAAAGTAAGTGCCTGCCGCTGACTGAGTGACCCACACACGCGGTCTTGCAGTCACAATTCACACACCGTTCTCGGTGATCGCTAAGTACCGTCAACCGACAAGTGAGAAGAACTTTTCGCAGTCGCATCGCGTCGTTAATGTTTATATCGCCGGCCGACCCCAACGTGGGGCTCCAATTCATCATTCGCAAAGTTCGTACATTAGCTTTCACGTTTTCCCACGAGCTTTGTTTTGTTTCCAACCACGTGTTTCATCACTGTCAACTACCAATGACAGAACAAAAACATTGGCAACGTAGTCGACAGTACCGATATCAACGACAAATGACTGACCGAACATCTATCATTAAGATGACAAATGTTTTCCACAAGTTCGCTGAACTGCTGTTAAACAATCGAGCAAAAGCACCACGTGCTTGCACGTAAATAAAGTACGACAGAAAGACGACAAATATACCAACACGAAGATTGAAATGTTTCAATGAAAATTAACGAATAGCAACAGTTATTTTGCTATGGTAGACAAGTTGCTTGAACGAGTTCTCGAATTTCAGATAGGATCTCGATTATTCGCGCGGCATTACGTTATCTCGCACTCTCTGAGCTAACTCGTGTGACCTTGTCAGTCGTGAGAAGACCTTCGGGCCGACTCAACAGACTACGAATCTGTTTCATGAAACATACGTGAAACAGGTGCGAGGGAATTTCGCGATTGTCGAACCCAACCGAGAAGGACGCAGATGCTAAAGAACTCAGAAGAAATACGACAGTCGTAAATAAAAAAGCAAGTAAGAAAGACAAGAAATAAAAAAACAAGTAGAAGAAGAAAATACGTATTGTAAGAGGAAGAAACGCAATAAACGTGTACAGATTAAGGTTCGGATAAGGTTTGCCGAAGTGGTAAACCTTGAGAACGAAAGGATTCGTAGCAGTCAAGGTCCGGCATCTGTATGTTTATGGTACCCCAAAATAATTATCCAGACGGAATCCGGAAATTGGATGTTTCACAAGTCACCGGAATTGTAGCGGTGTTTTCGTACGATTGGGATCACTTGGATCTTGATGAGCAGAAACATTACGATGGGTTGAGGGAAAGAGAGCCAGAATGAGAGACTAAGATGAGATTAGGGGATATCCGGCGAAAAAACTTTGACATTTAAAGTCACGTGGCAGCGCTCCAGTGGCGCCGCATCGAACTAATGTAAATTATATGAGACACGTATTGTAATAAATATCAATGCGTGAGGAGTCGCGAGAGTTTTATAAAAGCACACGCAACGTAGAACGGAGCTTTGTTGCCTTGTATTATTTCTTGACACGGTATAAGATTGTTCTATATAAATATATATTTGTATATACATGTTCATACGTATATATATATGTTATACATACATGTATATGTCGATATTCTTTGCTCGTCGGCGATTAATGCGAACGCATTAAAAATTGTCGGCACATTTTTTGTTTGTAGTCGACAATTCGCGACACCGGACACTTAAATATGAGTGCCTTTACGTGACAGCACGCGGAGTGCTTTAATAGTGTCAATTTCAAATTCAAAAGGTGTTGAGAAAACATAAGCTTCGCGTTCTTGGGTGTAAAGGAAGAAGATGTTAAACTGCAGTGACCTCGAGTGCATTTTGCACAATCATCACTATCATGCACATCTCCATCAGCTACAGCCTCATCTCCTGCCGGGACATGAGTGTAAGTCAACACTCTTTATTTAATAGTTTGACATATTATTACACGTAGAAAACTAATAGTGCGTGTGTAATAGACAATTTGTTTATGATTATGAATTAAAATTTTTACATCACAATGAACATCATTTTATAATAATTAATGGAAAATGTTATTTTTCCAACACGGGCCTGAAAAGTGGCCTATTTCTCAACTGTTTTCGGTGGGAAAAGTAACCTACTTCCTTCATGCGTGGGAAAAGTTAACCACTTTTCCCACTGAAAACACGTTGAGAAAACACACTACTTTTCATGCCCTTGTTGGAAAAAATATCGTGTACGACTTGTCGAAAAAGTTGGCGACACACGAGCGTGTGTAACATCACTCGCTTCGTTCGTGACGTCATTTCACACACTCGTGGAATCGCCAACTTTTCCCACTAGTTGTAAAATTTACTAATTACTAATACTAATGAGTTCAACATTTGGCCATTTTTTCTCATTTCTTATTTATGAGGATTATCCTCATAAATAAGAAATATATGAGGATAGACTTTTTTTCCATCTTCTTTTGTTTTATAAAGATATTATTGTTTAATGAAATTGAATGCGTTCCGCGTTGGTTTCGTTGATTTGCAAAATCGCAGACATTCTTGCACGTATAATTTCAGTGATCTTGGGTTAATGTGATAAAGTCGAGTATGACGTTGAATCAACAAAGTTGAGGTGGTCAAGAATTTTATTGTGCTTCGGAAATTGACACGACATTGTAGGATGCATTTTTAAAATACTTTTTCCTTCCTTATCGAGAACTATTTTGTATTTTTTGTATTTGAAGGGAAGAATTGAATTTTTTGAAATGTATATATAGAAATATTAATAATTTGATAATATTAAATGGATCGAATTAATTTAATAACATTTTACTCTACAAAAATATGACTAATAAAAAGAATTCGTAAACACACGTAAAGCGGATTCAATTGTAATTTCTTATTCATTGAAGAACAAATTCTTTTTGGTCATGAATAAAGATAACAATGACAAATGTTGAGCTTATTTTCTTATTATTCATTCTTTATATGTTATTTATCATTCACCTCCTTCAATTAATTTTTTAGAATAAAATTATTGTATGAATTACAATAACTATTCTTTTCGTTTTTTTTTAATTATACAATTAAAAATTAACTTTTCTTAAAGTGTCATAATATAAATAACGTTTAAATATAACAGTATTTACTGTGAAAATTAACATCAATATTAGGGAAAATCCACTGACATTAATATGTGATACACGTGCACATGCACTAAAATAAAACGTCTGAGAAGTAGAAATTTATAGACATAAACATGTTTTTTAATGATTTTCATAAAATTTACAATTTATAAATATATTTTGAATTTCATATATGGCTACCAAGTTTGTTAAAATTATATAAAAGGATGAATTATTCATTCATTTTAATTATTATTACATTTTTTATGAATATTAATGACTGTTTTATAAAATAATGTAGTTTCATTTAATAATTTATGTCATCGCGTAGAAACTTCGAATCGAATAAAGAAGATTTACAATTGCATATATCATTTATGCTGTTAAATTGAGTTTGAAACAATAAAAATCGGATTACAGAAACAGAAATGTGCAACTATCATATTTTATCTATGGTAAATGTGTATGTATAGTATATGCAACTTTTATGGTACTAAATGAAAAAAAAATTGTTTATTTATTTATTTTGTTGTACATTGTCTTATCGTTTGACTTAATTTACCATTAAAAAAAAATATATATATATATCTAACGTTTAGTTATTACATAAATAAATGTCTAACAGATTAATTGATAATTCTAACCGGTTTGAATTCCAATATAACGTTATTGTGGAATTGTGAATTTTATTCAAGCTGCGCGACTTTCATCTTTTCTAATCAATAGGAAATAATGCAATATTTCATTTCATGTAATGTGTGCAATTTTAATCGAATTATCTGTGTTCATATTATTCTATAGGAAAAATGTATCGCGATTGTGATTAGTCACGAAATAAAATTGTGAAATGCAATAAAAAAGTGTGAAGTTGATGAAGATGATGAAAAGATGTGAATTTCATCATATTTCCATTAAATAGCATTGAACTTACGATTTTTAAGTTTTAATATTATAATATAGAAACATAATTATAATATTTACATAAATATATATGTTACAACATTTAATAACCCTAGTCGAAAAGACCGTCTGGATATAGTATGGAAATAGTCTGGATACACTTCGCCAGACTATATCCAGACTAATTTTTCCACGCGGGAAGATATATTGATAATTTTATAACAAATATTAAGTAATATATCATTTATAAATAAATTAATCTTTGTAGAACTTCAGAATTAATTACGATTTTCAATTTCAATTTAGTAAAAAATTGTATAAAATGATAAAAGTAAGAATTTTCTTTAAGACATATATCAATTATTACAGTATTTTATAATTAATATTCAATAATGAAAAGTTGCAAGGAATTTGTAATCAGCAGATTTCATTAATTATATACACACCTTTTCAACGCAGTGTGACAATTGTCAATTCTAATTTTCATAACATTCAAATTGAAAGTATTACCTTTCATGCGGTATAGAAACGAAATTGACAAATTTGCATAACAGACATTATTGTAACTTTTGTACACATGCCTAGCGGAATAATTATTGTTAAAAATGTATTTCAAGTTTGTGTTATCATAAGGTATGGTAATTTTTACATGTATACTTCTTTTCTTGACGCAGACATTCGCCTTCAGCTTGTACTATTAACTGGTTGACCATTTTTTACCGTATTTATTGCAGACTATATTTATTTATAGCTATATTTTTACGTTTTTCTTACTTTTTTATTTGTTTACAGGGTATATTATTTATTAAATTATATACTAAAAGATTCCACCAATAAATAATAACGAATGCTGAACAAATGTCGATTTGTAAAAGATTATTTTCTTAATTTGTAATCTATCAGCATGCTTCATCGGATAATGGAAATCTCCATTATGTACATTGTTTTAGACTTTTTAATTAATATCATTATTTATTCGATCGGAATTTTCATACAAATTATAATGAACATAATGAATATAGTGAGATATAATCCGAATGAAATGCAAGCTGATTATTACAATTGCAACTTAATTAATTCTTACCATGTTCAATTACAATCTTTTCTCTTAAGCGAGATTTCATAATTTTCCGTATCCCAATAATTATATACAAATATTAACAAAAATGTTTCTGCATGTTTCATGTATACAATGATTTGGTATAATCATTTAATGAATCACGTGAATTATTATAGGAATAACATTTACATTATGATCGACTACGTATACATTTTTTAAAGTTAACCCCTTAACGTGTAGTGTATCATATATGATACAAATGATACAATACTTTTAATTAAAAGTACGAATTAATTTTGATTTTTTTTTAATTTCGTTTGCATTTATGTGTTCTTTAATATTTACAGATTAAAAATCATAGATTATTAATGCGATTTTTTCTGAATTATAACAATTATTAACGTTTTGTTTAATGAAAAATCATGTCATTTAAAAAAATGTCAGGCATTAAAGGGTTAATATTATTTAAGTAAATATAATGTTCTTTTAACTTTTTGTTTTGTTTATTATATTATGCGCCGCACGAACTTGTCCCAAATGCATAAATGTGCAAGAATAAGGTGGCTCAATAAATGCTTGATGCGAAACGAAATTTTGTTCATTTCACTCAATAGTTTCACTATTTCTTATTAATAATTCGATTTATGGATCAATTACCGGCAAATATTAATTAAGCACAAGAGCAATTAACAAGAGAATAGTAATTAAACGACTGAATATTATACAGCACAGTTTTCGATTTTCGCATTCGCTTATAACTGTAAATTAACCTAATAACCAAGCTTCCTTTAAGTATCTAATAATATTATATATAATAGTAATTCGCATAAACGTATGTCACTTTGACGCAAACACAATTTTTGGTGGAGTATGACTTAACATTGATTTATTCTCTTGTTTGTCTGCTTTCTTTTTGTAAAAAATTTCTATTCGCATTGTTAACACAAAATTTCTATTCATTATGTCGCACATTTTCTCATATACAATAGCAGCGTTTTAATTTACCTATTTAAATGATGAGAATGTTTAAATTACTCAATGTATATAAAGTTGAATTGAAATTTAATTTTTAAATTTAATTAAAATTCTTAAAATTACAATTACGAGATATATCTTATGACAGTTGTATTATATACAATGTATAAAAAATAATTTTTCACTGTCCAAAGGAAGGAAGAAAATATTTGGTTTCATCAACCAACACTATTGACGTTTATTTTTTATAATCTACATACATTTATTATTATGCAATTTTAAGTTATATACAAAATGTCAGTGGTAGAAGTAGTTCAAAACACTGTAACATATTTCGATGGAGTGGATTTAGAGAAAGGTTTAGTTGAAACAACTAAACAAATGTTGAAGTTCATAAAACATTAAATTAAAATAATGAAAATTTAGTTATTTTAATTATAATTTCATTTATTTCAACTAAACCTTTCTGTGTGTGTAGTTGCCTATTTTAAAATGTAATTATAAGTAAACTACTTGTGTAAATATAAATTATTGTTATATTAAATGTATTAATAAATAGTTTCAGTTGATCTTAAATTATAGACTCTATAAATGCTTGAGTATTTTATATAAAATTCATTTTATTACTGAAGCATTTTGTAGTATAGTTATAATTATATTCTGATTCTTTATATTGTAATCACAATGTAATGTGATAAAACGATAAATCATTGTAAACTTTTTCGAATATTCATGGTATACATAAAATTGCTCGTGTTATTTTATTTATTTAGATAGCTTATGTAACTTTAATAAAGCGTTTGTTTATAAAATACATCTGTTCTAAGAGCAGTTTAACAGGTAGTAATGAAAGAATAATTCTAAAGCTTATACTTTATCAGATTAATAAACAATATAAATACGTTTTATTAAGATTAAATCAAATTTACAGTTATCGATTCTTGTCAACACTTACAACGTACACAGAAATTTGTTTACTGCTTACAAGTAGTATCTCGGCGTACAAATTGGACAGCATAAACATAGAGAATTAATTTATTTCTGATTTTCATAAATATATAATATAAATGCCATTTAAATATCAGTGAAGTCAAATGGAAATTCAATAATTACTTTTTATTGCCATTCACTGCTAAAGAAATTGCTTATGTCCATTTTCGATTCAGGTTAAATTGTTAGTTTTGAATGACTGTTACACTCGTTTAAATAATTTGTTCGTAATTTTTATGTTTCATTATTATAAAATGTCTACTTTTTATTGTATTAAATTGCGAATTAACTTATTACAAGTCAAAATCAATTATTTCAATATGAGTGCAGTAAATTGTCAAGTTACGTTAATTCAATTGCTACAATAAGATAACAACTTTTATTCAATACTGATAAGTTTAATGTTTCTGGAACGTTCCAACAACGGTGAAGATTCTGTTAACGTTATTCACTGGATATGATTCAGACGTGATTTCTATCTTACACGATGTATGTTTTCGGTTGGATTAATTGTGCAGATAAAAGAAATGTTTAGTTCATAATCATAAATAATATATACCAATAGTTATTAATTTTCAGTTTTAATATATTTTTTTTTATTATTTTATATAAAGTTTTGTGTAATTTTCACGTAATTATTAAATATAATTATTTAGACTTTACTGCTTATATGAAATGTAATTGGGGTGTAATTCCGTAGAAGGATAATAAGCGAATGAATATATATATATCATTTTTTATTGTATTTAGTAATACATTATCTAGAATATACACGTAAAGAAATAACTCATTAAAAATTACTATGTATCCGAGTAAACTTATGATGGTAAATGCATTTAGTAAATTTTACTTTTTGACTTAGTAGTTTTTTTATAATTTTAACATTATAAAAAAAATCCCTCTCCGAGTTTCGAACTCGGTACTTGCCGCTGTTTCTTAATAAGCCGTCGTGCTTTAACCTCGCGGCTATTCGCCCGACTGTCGTTAAAAGGCTTTTTATGTTACTTAAACTATCAAGGCGTGAAATTTACTTTCACATAATATTTACAATGAGACTTAGTAAAAATTCATCAAATATTTGTAAAAATTACTATTAATTTAGTAAAAATTCATCAAAATTAAGCAAATTTTAATCAAAATCTATCAATTATCACGAAAACGACATTACCGTCACAAGTTTACTCGGATACATAGTAATTTTTAATGAGTTATTTTCTTACGTGTATGGATAACGATAAATTTTTGTTCTGGTAACGACTCGATTTTCATTGAGTTAAGTTTTATTGTGTATTATTGTATATTACCTAGATAATACATTACGTGTTTTAAATAATATTTTTTTTCTTTTGAGATTTCGAGACTTTCGATCGAGATCACAAAAAAGTCTCGATCTTGTCTCGATTTTTCTTATCAAGATCTCGTCTTGATCTTGTCTCGAAAATCAAGACGAGATGAGACAATAGCAAGACTAATCTCGATCTTGTGTGAAGCACTACTTGATCCGAAAATTACAAAGTCTACATAAAACAAAAATGTGCAAGAATGCACTATGGATACTACCAAAAGAAAAAGTGTTATTAAGTATTATAGTGTCAACTTATATAATACATTAATTTAAACTCATATACAAAAACACGTAAGAACTACTGCTTTCAGATGTCAACAAATTTACTGTTTCAATTCTTGAGTCAACATTTGAGAAATTCTAGATTTAAATTTCAATTTTATCAATAAATATTTTATTGTAATTTTTATTGTAATAATTACCAATTATCGCGACAATTTCAATCAAACATGGTGTAATTTTTATATCATTTTTTCTTCTATCTTACTTAATCAATATAACTTTTATGTTTCTTTGTAACAAATTTTCAAATGGTCCGATAACTAATACAATTGGTACTACCAACGAGAAAATATCACTGTCACAACGAAGAGTTATTAACGAATCTGTTTTCATTAATATAATGAAAACCTTGTTCTCCGAATATCATTGATATTATATTGGATGTTACATTTATAATAATGATTATAATCATTAAGTATAACTGATTCACAAGTAAGCAATAATAAAAATCACTTGTAAAATAAACCATGCGACAGACAAGAAAATTTTATGGTGAATAAGTACAGTTTAATCATTTTGATTAATGTCGATTACATATATCCATGGTGATCATTTACATAGATCAGAAGAGCATATTACAATATATTTGTTGATGCTTCAGGCAATATTCGTTTACTCAACCTTGACATACATGTTTTCGCGTTATCTGACGTAAATGAAATCCGCAGATTAATAGGCAGAATTTAATGATAAACTTGATATAATAAAATCTGTATTTGTCCAAAGTAATTATATCCAGAGTAAGAACTTTAATCGCATACCAATTATCATTTACTTCCGTCTTTTGACTTAAATTCTAATTAATTTTTTTTCTCTCTGTTAGAAGCAAATTATAATTGGCCCGTTTAATCAATTCAATTCTTTCAAATCGCAAGATCCTTTTTTGTACATTCTTATCCGCACCATCTTATTGTGCTTATTATGTTTTTATGTTCCATTAAATAATCTAAGTATAAGAATCACGCTTTTACCTAAGAGTGACGAGAAATACAAAAAGAGAATGAAAAAAACAAGGTTAAGATTGAATAAAAGTCGTGAAAATCGTAAAATTAAATACTTTGTTTACGATAAATGGTATTCTGGTCAAGTTCACTTGAAATTAATAATCATTTATAAATATTTTCTTTTTTCCTCCTCATTTCAGTAAATTTTGAAGATACAAGAAAATGGAATAAACAAAATGACTGCCAATTAAGATTACACTTTGGATTTAATATTGGTTTAAATGCGTTGCACTTGGCTAAATTAGATCTAGTATTTCCGGTTCACCTCTTCCACTGTCATTTCCTTGTGTCACGGTGAACGAGCCTTTATAGATACCATAAACGATTTGGGTTAACGCGCACTTTATCTATTTATTCCGTTTTTAGTAAAAAAAAACTGGATTTCACTTTTTCAATTATTAATTAACATTATTTTTTCTTCTTTAGTTTATTTTTCTTCTGCAAAACACTAGACTTTTAATGACTTATTTTTCCTTCATTTGTACATTATTGTATCAAAATAATTTCTTTATATATGACATGCCAAAAAGTTATGGCTTATTATGTTTTGTTCAAAGAGAAAGTAATGTCCATATGAACAGAAATTTATCGCGCTTTTCTCGATGGGATGAAACGACATTGAAATCTTTTAATGCAATGCTATCAACAGATAACGAACCATCGTTCTGAAGAATAAAGTGTTTGGGGAGAAATCCGCGTCTTCCTAATATGTAAATATGTATAATTTTCCACTTAAGAGAAACTATGATTGAGGAATTTTGAATTCATTATTTGAAATCATTAGTGTTTCAATATTAAAAAAGAAAAATTGTATAAGAGCGGAAAAAAATTGGATGACAACGACTTGACAGTTTTGAAAGTGAAACTGAAAACTGGAGTGTCTATATTTAAATGTATTCATCTTCGCTATGTCATAAGAATATGATTCTGAGAGCATTGACTGACATACGCCCTATTTCATAATCGGCTAAAACTTTCACTTTATTGCATTTATTATTATTATATTCATTTTTTCAAAATAATTCGCTACGATGATCGATAAGTATTTTGAGAAAAAAAATTCTTATAATTCAAGATGGCTTTCTAACGTTTCTTAACGAAGGGCAATGTCATTACACACGCGAGAAATAATTGTAAATCAAATTTTAATTATCTGCAATGCTGTAGTTCATTTCAAATTGAAAATTAAAATCTGTAATATCACATTGGCACATTTAAATAATAAATTATTACCATTTTACTTTTAATAAAAAAAAATGAAATCTGAATTGTAATATTATATAATGAATCAAATTTGTTTAAATTTACAATGAAATAAAATAATTGAATATTCATTCGTAATTGAAGGGAACATGAATTAACACCATCGTTCTGGTTCAGATAATCATTTCAAAGTGTTTTGATTGATAAGAATTAGTAAAACAATTTTCTTGACAATTTGAACTCACGTGCACGTGAGGTCACAAGCGGTATCAGCATGCGGTGCAGGCTAGAATATTAAAATGATCAGTCTATATAAAGACGGCTTCTGCTTGCGGAAGGTTGGTCGTTTGGTTCGTGCATTGCGTCAATTCAATAGGTCTTATCATTGCGATTGTTAATGAAACTCGTACATTAAGATTATTATGCTTCATGCCACTTATTCGTTAATGATTCGAGGGTCGTTGTCAGTCAAGAGTAATTATATCTATCTATGTGTGTATAAGCGCGATTGCGCACGTTTAAATCCAACTTACATCGTATCCTCTTCCTTATATACAAGAAGGACAAGAATTTATATAAGATGACGATATGTTCATTGTTATACAGATTTTATTCGTTCATTTAACTAACTGTTTACAATTTTTTTCGTTAATAAAATAATAAAAACAAAAGCAATCAATGCTTTTAAACAAACTAAAACAAAAAATGAACAATTTATTGCAGAATTTGTTTAATATAATAACGTATTCCAAGTTTGTCTGTATAAATGAAAATAGTAGCTGAATTAATGAAATTCAAGATGAATGAAATTAAATCTTATATATATATAATAAAATAAAATATAATTATTAATTGTGATGCTATTTCCTACACAATCGAGTTTAAACGTTGGCTTTCTATTGTCCAATGAAAGTTGAGTAAAGTCTTTTAGACTGATTCTTCCGGCATTGTGCGTTGAATGCAAGGTGCACGTACGAAAAGAGTGGCGAAGACTTGTAACTATAATACCTTGATAACCTTCACGTGACTCTCCCTCTCAAATACTGATGTGTAATTGAACTGCACAATCCTTGACTTGTAACTGATAAAATTGATTCTTTGAAAAAATCGTCAGATTTGTGGATGTAAATTGCAAATATTTCATAGGAACATTTTATTTGGGATAATTAAAGTAGTGAAAATGAAATAAAATTTTAAGTGTTAGTTATGGTTTTTTTAAATGTTGTCTTATTCTTTTGTTCTTATAGTTGTTTACAAGCGTTGATACTTGATTTTAACAGAAGTTAGATAAATTAATATTTCTGCAATTACGAGAGTGTTCTAATTATTCATCCTATCGTTATTTAATCAAATAATCGACGATAGTTTAATTAGAAATTAAAATTAACCAGTACTTGATTATTACGCAACAGAATGTCAGTCGATTAAATGGTAATAGAATAATAAGTCAGTTATTAGAAATCCAAAACAATTAATTATTTATATAGAGAGATTGCCTTTGAAAACAATATTCATATTTATAATGCTAAAGTCCACTGAAGAAATGGACCCAAGCTGTTATTCGACATTATTACAACGACAGCCAACTTACAATAATAAATTCAGTGTCAGGAATTTTATACTTTAATGAAGTTGTAAATGTATGCAGAGTTGTTTAACGACTTTAATATTTTATTTGAAAATATTTTTATTCTCTTTTTTTTCTTCTACCTTTTCTTTATTTCAATAGAAAAAATATGAAATGTATTTTATGTAGAATTGTTGCTTTCCAAAAAAACATTCTTCATATGTTTTTTAATTAAGAGATCGCAGAAAATCCATACTTTTCATTATATTACATTGCTTTTCTTCACCTTATTTAGAAGTTAGGAAATTTTTCGTTAATTTTTACTGCCCGTAAGGTTATCTTTTTTTAAAGAACTATTGATAGTCGTAAATCTGTGATGTTGAATGTTACTCAAAAAAACGCTGACAGTGACTCGCAACATACTACAATCCGTATGACCATTGCCAATTTGCCTCTGGCAGTTTTCTTACAATTGAAAAAACAGACAGCACAAAAAAGAAGAAACAAATAAAAAATCCTTAGCAGATAAATCAGCAAATGTTCAGCTTTTTCATTTATTTGTCTTTGCTTAACCGGATTTCAAATTTTTATGTATCAGTATTAGCAATTTAGTGACATAAATTGAAAGTATATTTACCGAACATCACAAAAATATTATAGCGTTAATAGATGATCAATTTTCATGGAGACATTATTGCTAAATCCTTGCTAAAATTATAATAAATTGGGATATAGCATTTTATATTATCACGTTTGATCTAATTTTTTGTATGACAAATTTTACGTTTAATTAATAGCACTGGATCAAAATTGATTATAAATGAATGTAACTTCTTATTGAAATGTATTAGAAAACAAACAAAACAAATATAAAAAAAGGAAAAAGAAAACCTCGTATCTGGTTTTATAAGTTACGAAATGTTCAAATGCAATAGATAAACAGTTATGAAATATTATAAATTTATTTAGCATACTAAGATTATGGATTAATTAATCATAATGTTCTCGAATATTAGAAAATATGATGATCTTCTATTGACTAATTATTTATTAAAAAATATATGCAGTCTATTCTTCACAACATTAGAAGCATGTCTAAATTACAAAATATATTATAAATCTATTATATTTTATTTATCGAACAAATATCAGCAATAACACTGTAAGAACTCCGCATTTTTAAACGTCTTAATTTAAGACGTTGCAGACTTAAGTGAGACACTCAGGCGTCTTAAACATTTTAAACGACATATTTTAGACGTCTGACTGTCTTTGAATAGACATTTTAAGTGTCTTACGTGTTGCGATTGACACTGTAAACGTCTTAAAAA
>JABFPJ010004073.1:0-14630 GCA_022817425.1 Gryon sp. ZL-2020
ATTTAATATTAAAAAATTAATTTATTATTTTCGAGTTAGATGTCAATAATTACATTAAAAATGAAATACAAATTCAATCAAGTTATTTAGACAATTATAATATTGTTAATTGATATTAGCGTTGGTAGTTAAACAGATATTTAAATTTACTTTATTGATGCAGAATTAATTAAATATTCTTGATTATAAAAATATTATATTTTTATTCAATACAATATTTTTATAATTTCACTTTTTATATTTCGACTAAAAATACTTATAAAATGTTACTTGCGAACTATTATTATTTATATATTAATTTTTTAATAACTTATCAAAGTATTATTATTTTAAATGTTCGATTATTTTTAATTTGATGTAATACTTCATTTTCATTTAACAAATGCTGCTTGAATTCACTTAATTTATTTTATTACGATATTTCGAAACAAGCAGATTATATTCATATAAGTCAATGTACACGAAAGTAAATAAGATAATTTAAAAATAGTTAAACAAATATTTAACCGCAGTGCTTATTATATACATATTATATAATGATAATTACTAGACAGTTGAATTTTTTTTACTTTGAACAAAAAGTTGATAACGCTTAAAATAAGATAATGTGTTTTTAAATATTTTTCGAATCATACGTGTATAAAAGATATATCATACGATAATAAACACAAATATGAATTAAATTTATAATATTTTATTGATACATTATAAAAAATTGATATTTTCCCAACATATATGATCTTCACTTTACTTTTGTTATTGATATGAAACTACATCTTTCCAACCAAGAAGTTTCGATTCATGTTCATGGCGAGATTTCTTGAATCGAAACAAAGCAATTTCTGGAAACATTTTGTCTCTTTATAGAGAAATAATGTGAAGCATTATTTTCGTAAAAGCAAAGCAATAATTACGAAAGTGGATTGGCGATTCGAATAGACGAAAGGCAGGAAGACAGTCGAGAGGGATATGAAACATGTTGAAATAAAGAGCGCGGAAGCACAATACCGGCACGAGTCATAATCGTAGTGGCAATAAGGTAATAACGACTGTAGTTGACCGTCGCTCTCGAGCATCGTTAGCCCATTGAGGTTAGGCTATGCCCTTTCTGCGGACATTATATCGCAGCCGAGTTTATCTGCATGGTACCACATGTTATTGTTGTGTACTTTAGTCTCCACTATGAGTCGTTCGTATCTCGTGATATAATAATGGACAACGACAATGGTTTAATCTAGCTTGGACTCCGGCTACAAAAGCCGTGAGGTACGGAAGTAAGCTGATTAGGATTCTGTCCTTTCTTCTTGCTTCCCTACTCAGACTCTTGCACTTTCCCTGTATTCGTATTCCTTCGTCAGCGTATCGACAATGCCATCCTCATCGAAATCTTACCTTTGTCACACCATCTTCACTCATCGTGTTGTGTAAGAGTTAACCTATGATATATTCAAATTTATTACACACTCATAATAATATTCGGCTTGTAATAATTCAGGTACCCAATACGGTGCTTGCATCAAATAATGTGGTTAAATGACCAATAGGAACAAGACCATGGGCATTTTCAGAAAAAAATAAGACTCATATATATTATAAATCTATATTCGATTTGTGTCAAAACTATTTGACTCTTACACGAAAAAGGTATAGGAAAAAGTCCTATATCATCTAGGAATCAAGACATATTATGCCATATATTTACAACATTCCTATACCTATATAATATAAATATTCAAAATAGGCAAAAGTCACACATTTTTCTGTATTTATAGTAAAATATACTTTTTTTAGTTTTTACTTTAAAAAATTACTTATTTACTTTAGTTTACTTTAAAAGTAAAAATTTTTTCTTAAATTGGTATAAGAATTTTTTGCATATATGACCAGATACTGACTATGTTAAGAAAGTCATAGTTATTTAATAAAAAACATTAAGTTTCTTAGTTAGAAAAATTTGTAATTTCTTTTCGTCGAGGAAATTTGATCTTCAGCTTCATCTTAGTCACGCACAAGAAGATGATGCTCCTGTTTGGATTATGATACAATATTTTGATAGTTCCTTCTCTCAAGATAGTTCTAATTTCGATTAAGAAATTGTTTAATAACATTTTCTTAGCATAAGACATTATTCTTACAAACCTAATAGTTATTGTAGTAGGAAACTAAATTCTTTACTGAATATTAAAACCAATAATATCTTAAAGAAAGTCTTGTTAAGATTACATGCATACATTTTACCTATAAAACATCAGCAAATTTCCAAAAATATGAACACCGAAACGAAGAATTTGTAATGAAAGAAACAAAAGAATAAAAATGAGAATTTGAATTGGTTTCCTTTGATTGTAAGAAGTCCAGTTGACTGATTGTGTTTCTGAAAAATATCGAAGTGCGACTACCTTGAGCAATAAATGGTTTAATGAAAGTAACAACATAATAAAGCCGGCTGTACTTGCGTCAGCATAATTGTTCATCATTTCTAGGACGATATTCGCGAAAGTGCGAAAACTGATTCCATTTAAGGCTTTTATTACAAGAGCATCAGAGAGAGAGAGAGAGAGTATGCTTTAATTTTCGACCGATAAAGCCACGAACGTCGCTAATACAAAGGACCACCCGAGGATACATAAGGTTAAAAGCTTCGTCACTGGTGTCGTTAATTAATGTAACTCAACGAGTAATACGAGCATAATTACTTTGCTCGAGTGGTTTTGACAGAAGTTTGCTCGTTATCAAAGTACTGCCGCGACTGGCAGATGTAAAAGCGCCGTTTTCGCGTGCTCGCGAAAATATTTCTTAGAAACAATACAGCCGAGGGCTGCTCATATTGTCAATGAGTTTTAATTTCGTTATTTTCATTCAAGTCAAAATCCTGCTGACAAAATGCGACGACACCCATAAAGAAATGTTGGTATTAAGCCAGTGGTGACAAATGGCCGAAGTCTGGCACAGTACTGGCAAACAATGGTTGGCAAAATGTACTGTCTCGATACATATTTGCCGCAATAAATATAATGTCCCGATGGTAGGGCCAACGGTTGTCTATAGATGAATAACGTTCGTTGGCAGAATACTGGCACAGTACTTGTTCATATACTTAACATTTCAATTTCAAGAATTGAAGTTCAATTCTCATCAGAAAATTTGAAAAAATATAATTTACAATTTTAACAAGTAAAAAATTAATAGTAATATTAATTTGATACAGAAAAAACGAATACGAACTAAAAATAGAATATATTTATTTTTTATTAATGAAAATTAATTGTAAAAAACCACTGGCAGTCAGTACTGGACCAGTATAGACACAGTACTAATTGCCAGCCGTTGATATCTGTGAAGTGCCAGAGTATATTGGTGTTTCATCCTAGTGCTGGCTCGTACTCCATTTACAACGGTCACCCAATTGTGATTAGTAAAGTGCCAGTGCTCAGCCATTCGACAATTTCTATTTGGGCACATACAAACACACGTTGAAGGAGTTTTTGCAAAACGATCGAATTTGGTGATGCAATCAACTTGGTGGCGCGGATATTAATCATCTTATTTTGAGAATGTTGGGTCCAGCGTGGGGGTCACGTGTCTAGACTGTCATAAATTCATGTAGCATTGACGAATTAGCTCTAATGCTAGTCCAACGTGAAAGCTAATTCGCTTGTCGAGTGCTGACGAGATTAAATCGACACTACGAGTCAATTACATGTGGTTAGTTTGTAATTGAAGGATGAGATCGGACATGCAAAATACAGGCTGAACCTGCAACTGAAGAGTGTGAGGTATTACGAGATAACTCAAGATGCAAAAGCAATTTCAGCTGAATATTCAAATCCATTTAATGACTACAAAATACGTATTTTGCAATTAAACTTTAATGTTTAACTATGTTCATATATTATGTAAAATCATCAATGAACAGTAATGTATGAACATTTTTATGTACAGTAAATATAATGATTGTTCATTATTGTACAATTGACTTAACTTTCAAAGTTTCTCTGAGTTAATGAAGAATTAAATGGTAAATTTAAGTAATTGAACATTACATTATTTCTTGAGATTTGATGCATAGTAACTATTTTTGTTCGCAAATGAAAAACAACTTTGGGGTTCAAAAGGATGATATTTAAGTTTGTTTGCGCGTGTCTGTAAGTTTGATTCCACTTGAGTGCAAATCAAAGCCCTTTGCGGTCTTATAAAGAAGTAATGAACGTCAACCTAAGACTATTATTTGTACAAGTCTATAAAACACAACAAAGTCGTACTGTAATGTGTAAAACTTACAGGCAATAGGGTCAAAGTGTAATTAAAAATGTAGAAGCAGTCTGGTCTAGGTGTGTCTTCCTTGTAAATGTGTCCTTGTCATTCATGCTCAGGGAGCGGTCCAATTACCATCCCTGGCAGCGGTGTCACATTGCCGACCAAAATGTCGCGTTTACTCGTGCGAGTCACATTAGCCAGTCAGAACCCCCCGACTAGTCGATTCGACGAGCCAGCAACTACCTCTACGCATCTTGTAACGCGGGCTTTACACAAACACGCTTTCCCATCGTATGTTTGACGAAGGTTGGATGTACGAAGCTCGCCAACCACATCACTCGATGGAAATACAAGCTCACCTTATGCGGTTGCCACTTTGTCGCTCTTCTTTGTTGTTTCAAGCAGAATATTTCGTGCGTGTACTCACCCACTGCCCACTAAATATTTTGCGAAGACGTCTTGCTATTTACACATGGGTTTTTGGCTTTCAGTTATAAAGCAGCAAAATATTACATGCCGTATTACGAAAATGAAGCAAACTGCTTATTTACACTTTTGCAAATTGCAAAAGTTTTATTTTATGAGACGTCGGAGCTTTTAAAATGAAAGGCTATTAGAAAATGATTTTAAATGTTTGTAATATGTTGTTTACGATGACAAAAGGTTATGTTGGATATGTTGCAAACTTGAATTGGAGTTTATTAATCAATTTTATGATAATACTTAATAGTTTAGGTGATAATAAAGCAAGTGTATTTGGGATATAAAAAATGTAATTGTGGTGATTGCATTATTTTCACCATATGAATAATCTTTACATATTTTTTATATAAGTTTATAAAAATTGTAATCATTCTTTCCACATATATGAACTTTTACGAGTAACATATATTTTATTTTTACTTCAGAATGTTTTTGATCATAAATTCGATATTTTTTATGAATCATATAAGGGTATCTGAACTGACATTCGATAAAATTTGTATGTAAATTATATTTTTATACACAACTTTATTGTAACTGCAAAATTGACGAATAAAATAGATAAACTTTTCGTTTACTTAAAGAAAAAAGTATTTCACAATAAACATACAAATTTCATTATAAATGTATATTATTATAATAATAATTTGAATTGTTTAAATAATTGCTGACATGAGTGAAACAATGAATTTTATTTGCCATTTCATTAAGACATCGTAATAACTGAATCCCATTGTAGAAGTGCAATAATGCTCGAACAGAATAGTTTCATTAGTTCTAACACCGTCTCAGCAAAAAGCCTTACATGAACATGTAAATATGTTCAACTTTAATTTACGTGCTTTCGCAGTTCGTGGGTTGTTCTTACGCGACTCTGATCGTGTTCCACGTGTTCATCGGCATTTCATCGATCGTCTTATATCAGGATAAGAAGAACATCTCGAGCTTTCTTAGACGTCCAAGGGGGGTGTTTTTACGTCTCCGAGGTATTTTATCGTGTCGCTTGTAATAAGGTTTCCACGTGTAAGAAAGCTAGCGTAGAGAACGGCGAGAATGAAGGAGGGTGAGCTCTGGAATCCAATCGCAATAGAGTTAAGTGTTCGAGAGTAAAACTTGGCTGTGGCGCGACCTCGATTACTCGTGGAGGATTTGTTACGGTCGCCCTTCCTCCAAAACCTCCCGTTCAACTCTCAGTGAACCAAGTGGGACACTCCAGGCCGTACATGGTCTTCCACCCGGACGACGGGATGACAAAAATACTATACTTCGTGAACACTTTTTATTTTCCTTTCTGCTTGCCCTGTTTCATCCTGTTTCTATAAACCCGCAACTTTTCTGGATTACCCCTCCAGCGTAACCCTTTTAGAAACTAGAACCAATCTACTTGGCTTAGCGTAAATCCCAATTACCACGATCAATGCCACGATCCTCCGTAATCTTTATTTTGAACAAACATAACCTGACCCATTATTTCCACAAAAAAAGGAGAGAGATCCTTTCGTTATTTTTCAATAGCATTTTCTTACTAAACCAAATTATAGTTTATTCCTTTCTTCTTTGTAAAACTGTTTGTACAATCCTTCTTATGCTTTGAAAGCTTTTCATTATTAATGAACATTGTAACTTTGTGATGACAGGAAAACATCATAATTATCTAATCTAACAAGTTTACGTCTTGTTTATTGCCTTATAAAAGTTATTTACGTTAACCATTCGTTAATTATGTATTTCAGAGAAACAAGTTTAAAAGATGAAAGCCGATAATGAAAGTTATGTTAATATGAAGTACGTTCATGTAACAGCTTTTGAAATTAAACGTAAATTTTTCATTAGGATTGCGTGCTTTACACTGTCATATGATGTTGCCAGTAATTTAAAGGTCGCTTTAATGGCGTCGACATCGCGTATGAAAAATGCTTTCCACTTGTGAATGAGACGTAACGAGGCAGACCTCACGTGTTCCAGATATGTCCATTATCTTGAACTCGATACTTGTTTTTGAAGCAAAAATCTGAGCGCAGTTACCAGTAATGGTGGCGCCGATACGCTGCACGCGGTTACTACCACGTGCCACCTTAATTTGTTGCAAAAGTTTCTCGCACGTGAAACAAAGAAAAATAATTTGATACGATTCTTAGAGTAATTTCGAAGCAGCAAAAGTTTGATAGGCCGACGTTTGCTAAAGCGTAATTGCATCATGATATCGCACCATTCGTTTTCAATATTTCCTTGGCTTCTTGCCACTTACACGAATTTTTTGTACGATCAAAAGTTTCTTTAATATTTTTCGAATAAAAACATTTAAGTTCCGATTTCCTATGTCTTATTGTAGGACACAAAATTGACGATAGAAACATCATTTTGAAATGACATTTTCTTAATTACACAAATTGGATTTTCCGTAATTGAAATATTTTCATTCGAATAAATGTGTACCTTTTAATGTTAATGTAATTAAACTGTTTAAATATGTGTAACATTAAAGGCAACAAGGTACCAAAATTATTTTATTAAGTACAAAAATTGCATCTTAATTTTCTTAATTTTGCATGGCTTCAAAATTTTGCTAAAAAGTAAATACGTGTTAAATATACATTTACAAATTTTAAATTAAAAGCATTTTTCATGTTAACTTGTAATTTATAATTCGTTTTATTTTAGCGATATTTATAAAGTATATTTATTTTTTTCTGAAACTTTTGGTTTTATCTACATTTTAAATTCTTTATAATATCTAAAAGCAACACGATGTAAAATAGTAAAAGAAAAAAAAACAAAAGATGGAGATATTAAGAAAATCTGAAATGTAATTTTTACTTTGTATGAAACTCAGGAAAACTAGATTTAAAAAAATTTAATAAAATCTTCTGCAGAAAAATTGAATCATTGATTCAATGGAAGTATATAAAAACAATCAAAGAACAAGAAAGTTCAGAATATGGTGTCGGAATACCTAAACCATATCATTTTGAAAGAAACAAAAAATAAAATTTCTTTTCATTTCTAAAGCTATAATCATATGTACCTCAAAACTTTGTACATGCACATTATATCTTGTTTCAAAAAGTTGGCATACTTCTGTTACAACATTTATAAAAGGATTTTTCATAGATATAACCAAAGAAAATGATCAAAAATTGTTAATCAAAAGTTATATACTTTTGCAATGATTTATTATTTTTTGATAGAATGCGAAGCGTACAAAATTTTTCGACTTTCTTTTTCAAAGTTCGCGTCAGCTGTTCAAACATTGCTTTCCTTTATTTATCGAGCAAAGCATAGGGCCATTTTCGGCACGCGGTGCTCTTTGCTTTCTCGTTCAATCGTTGTTACTTTTCGACACTGGATAACGAAGCGAGACCAAAGAATAAGATGAGCCGGCTCGCCATAGCGCTTATATCGAAACAATACTAAGTCGTTGAAGATGCTATCGGCTTATTTCGCCAAAAAAGGTGCAATTTATTTTTAAAACGATCAAATTACGGGCTGAACGTTCTTCGAATGAGACATTTGGCTGAAAATAGTCATTTTATTGCTTGCTTCAAGACATCTGTGGTTAATTTTATTGAATTTCTTGTTATAACTTGAATTTGTTTCAAATATAATTGATTTTTCGAATGTGATTTTGAGATTGCTTTTGAACTTTCATTCAACATAATATTTTTTTTCCATGCAACTGAAGCTTTTAGAAAGACAATGTCATGTATCATTGGATATAATTCACCGAAACATAATACTTCTTTACACACTGATACTGCGATATATTTTTCCTCATTTTTTGTTATGTTTATGACAAACATGATGCATATACTTAATATTACGCAGAAGAACATGAGATACAATCGGATGGACAGTAATATGATCGGGAGACTATGTTATCTTGATGTAACTTATAATACAAATGTTATCTAACGTTTATTTTGAATTTCTTCTTAAGTTTTACTTATGTAGATTTTGATTGCAATATTATCATTATTAATTGATAATTTTTTAATATAAACGAAGATTTGTTCAATATTCAGCGTAGTCTGCCTTTCAGCAACTAGCAAGGACGAAAAGGTGAGAAACAATATAAATAATAACAAAATGATTGATAATTATTAATTACATTTCATAAACTTAACGATTATATGAGAACTGATTAGATTATTAATATTTAGTTTTTATTAATAAGGTATAATGTGATAGCTATTAACTTTTATGTCTGAAACAAACGTAGCTTCGACGCTGCATTTGTGATTTATAATTTAAACCGACATTAATATTCAATTAAAGTCAAGAAATACTCTACTTAATTTTAAACTACCTTGTTAAAAATGCAGTAGTTCAAAAATTATAACAGTTTTAAAATTGAAACCGCTAAGGTAAAAGCTCTAGTTATCTTGTACACCTGCGTCCCTCATCCGAATGTATGTTCTTACCGTAATATTTCACTATTTAAATAGTCTCAGTATTTCGCATTATAATTGTATAATTAAAGAAAAGTATTCTTTAATTGTAAATAAAATACTCTAAAATAACATTTTTTATTGCAAGTAAAACGTTTATTTACTATTGATATACTTAAAAAAACACGAATGACTTTTTGATGATTAATGTTAAAGTAAATGTGAAGATTTCTCATATTTGATAAGATAATTTAAAGATTTGTTCAAGCTGATCAAAAATGATTTATTAATCAAATAAAACTTATTCATAATTCCATTTTTTGAGATTTAAATAATTATAATTAAACAAAAAATATAAACCTATTTTTTCAGATGAAGCTGAACCTGGTATTTTTATTCGCACTTTGTGCATTTGCAACATCTTCACCAACAGGCACTAAAACCCTAGGAGAAGAACTAAAAGAGTTTCGCGCTTTGCTTCCGCTGAACAAAATAAACTCTCTGGTTTTCCGCTATTTTGCAAATGACAAGGAATTTCAGGATCTGGTGGCTTACATTCTATCCGATGATGTTCTTCCGGGATTTACTGAGATCGAGCAAATTCCCGAAGTCCAAGCCACCATTGAATACCTACACAACCATGGTTCGGATATCTACGAGCTTTTAAATAAATTGCATGATGTACTTGGACTTCAACCATACATGCCAACTCGAGCTCTATCCAAAGGCGACCTTGGAGGCTTGAAAGGTTTCATTGAAAATCTCAAAAGCTTGATTCCTGTCAAAGATCTGTGGGCACTTTATGAGCAGAAACTCAAAACTTCGCCTGTTTTCCGGGAATTCGTTCACTTCATTAAGAACAATTCCCAAGGTGGAGTGGATAAGGTTCTAAAGAATGAACATATCAGGAACCTCATACGCTTCATCAAAAAGAGAGACGTTGAAACAAAAGTGTTGATAGATTTTGTCACTGCTTTAGTAGGAATTCACATCAAACCAGTGGATGTAGAATTGCGATCTACTAAAAGTGACATCACTAAGGACGTTTTGGACTTCTTAAATTTAGTTCCCACTGAAAATATTATAATTCGCGGTAATACATACTTGAAATCGTCTTATCAATTCAAAGTTGCATACTTATATATGTCATCCAAAATGTTCCAAATGTCGCTTAAATTGTGCCACAAAACACCAGAAGTAAAAAAACTTGTTGAATATATTGAATATCAGGGACTAGATGTTAAGAAATACGCGAAAACGGCGGAAATCAAATTTGGATATAAAAAATTCGATCCACGTGAAGCTAGTCAAGACGATCCTAAAGAAGGCAATATGACAGATTTTGTCAACGAAGTGATGGAGTTATTACCCAAAGATTTAATTACTGAATTAGCTGAAACTAAAACACAAACTGTTCCGAACTTTGTGAATTTCACAACGTCCCTTCAATCTACAGAAATTGTAGAACTTTATCAAAAGGTTGTTGCTACTAATGAGTGTCAATTAATGATACAAGAATCACTTGCTTTTGGGGTCAAACTGGATGTCTTCGTCGAATTAGCTTATTCTGTTATAGGACTTGACTTAAAAAGTGTGTTCAATGATAACTAGTGTTCTATGTTGAATAGCTGCTTAATAAAGATGAAATGAAAAAAATCAAGCAATATGACAAAGTTTTAGATCTGTACAAGACGTTTATATTGCAATTCTATCATTTAATCGATTGATTGATCAAATGTAAATATTGTAACTATATTCAAATCATGCAATAAAAACTACATTATTACAAGTTGTCTAAGTTTTTATAGTTAATTACCTTACCTTTTTATGCAAATATTAATAATAACGTAATATTTGCTTATATGTACTTCAAATTTTTTATTCTGAACTGAATTACATACTTTTATAACTGTGTGTAAAAAATAATTCATTATTTTTTTCGCTTTTAAAATTTATTTTGAAACATTTTTCAAACTTTATTCCTTTTTGAAAAAAAATAGAAAATTTACATACTTTTGGCAAATATAACTTATGCTGACATATTCAAGAAAAAATGTTTTGAAAAGACATGTTTCTAAAATTAAATAACACTTGAAAGTAATATTTTTTCTTAAAATACAGCTGCATACGTGTGTCACTTCAAATGTTGACATAGAATATAATAATTGAATTGTCCTTTTTGTAATTTGATATCACATTGTATACTATATATTTTGAAAAATGTTTCATGGTTTAAGAAATTGGAATATTTTTCCTTGTATGTATGTTTAAATTAGAAATGTTTTAAATTGTCATTTTAATTTAGAAAACATATTAACAATTTGGATGAATAATTTAAAAATTGCAAAAAACATACTTCAGAACGATATTTTAATTGTAACCCATAAAGTTCATTTTGTAATTAAAATGCAATTGAGCAGTTAAAGTTACACAACTGTGGTAAAATTATAGCTACAATATCATTTTCTTATGAAAAATCCATGTTAATATATTATCAAAAGCATCACTGCACGAGATTTCTTCATTTCGAAATGAAAAAATAACATCTTGTTTTGTGTGTAACGCAAAATAACTACTATACTGTAATTTCTTATATAAATTATACATAATCAGTTAATCCAACTTAATCCATTATTTTATTTGTATTGAAAAATAAAATAAACAAACGTCTGATTATTCATACAAATTGGATAATACATGCAGATATTAAATTTGTACGCATTAAATGTCATATTTTAATTAATGTATTTTTAAGTAATTCATCTACTTTTGTTAAAGTATTATGAATATAAGAAATGACTATAAATATTAATTTTAATAGAGAAATGTATGATAAACTATCCACCTGTGATAATAAAATTCTCTCAGGTGGATAGTTTGTATTGACTTAATTTTTAACTGACAAATACTTCGATAGATCAGACAAATATTCTACGTTTATGATTATCAAATGTATTTGGTGTTTATTTTATATACGATAGTTAAAACAACATATCAATACAAAGATTAAAAAGCTATTATTTGTATACGAAAGATGTGATAGACAAAATGACTTCTTAATGCGTTAACACTATTTATAATAAATGTAACAGTAAAGCGTATCAGAGTGATACGCGTTTGTCAGTCTATATAAGATCCGACTTGAGTTTTTATACAGTAAGAAGTTTTAATTCCAATCAATTGTAGTGAATCAATTTTTATAGCATTGGACTATATTTAAACATTTGTAACATAAAGAATACAAGAACAAAAATGTAAGTATCTTAGTGCACTGAAGTGAATATTATGTGAATAAAATAGTGTTTAACATATCAAAAGGTAAACGGTTTATGCAACCGGCTGTGCGTTTTACTACACACCTAACATTTGTGCGTGAATTGTAATACTTTTGAAGGCGTGTGTGATACTTATGTTAATTAGTAAATCGAACTTTAGATTTTTGCAACTATAAATAATTGTTACTTTCTAAAATTTGTTCGCCTTAAATATATTACATATATTAAAAAATGAAAGAATGATTATTAATAATACAAGCCTTGGAGTACAAATTATTATATTATGTACATATAGTTTTGACAAAGTAGTCGAAAAGTACTAATCAACTTTGATAATGGAAGCAAATATAAAGTGTTGAATCATTCTGTGAGTAGATAATTATATTAATTAAAATCAATTTTATTGTATTTATTAAATATGTTATTTAGAGAAAAATCACAGAAACTTCTTTCTATTTACATAAGCTTTGATTAAGTCACTAACAGAATTGTTCTCAGTGTCTGGTAAGCTGTATATTTTGCAAGTAATTTCAAAAGAAATCAAAATAATGTACTTTATCTTTATATATCATAATAAACACTAAAAAGATAAATTTATATCATAATACAATAATAAAATTATATGAATCGAAAAATTTTATAAAATCTGTTACGAATCACATACACCGTGATAAACACATTACCTTTTTTCGATCATATGACTGTAAGAAAGATAAAATCGATTCGATAATTCTTGTATATAAATTAACTTTTTTGCAATATACGAGCAGTTGAACAGTTTCAAACAGATCACAAGGTAAGTTTTATGTTTCAAGACTCAGACTTTAGAAGAACATTGAATAAATATACTTCTTAGAAGAGCCGAGACAAAATAATATATGCAATTATATACCTCCTGCAAATTTACAAACCGATAAAATGTGACAAATGAATTACATTTTTCTAATCTATATTATATATTTTCTAAAATAGTTTATTAAACAATACATTTCTGAAATCTTCCAAAAACCTTCTTCAATTTCCGAACATACTTTTCCAAAATTGTAAAATAATATAACTGTTACATTATTATATACTAAGCAAATTTATTCTACTTTACAGATGAAGTGTACAGCAGCACTTCTGGTGGCGTTAGCCACAGTGATCCTTAACACAGGACATGCACTTCCGACATTATCAGGTCAATACAATACGCATAACTTATACGTAACGGATACGGACAAGGGAAGCGATATAACTAAAAGTGCTACATTAAATCAAGATCTGTTTGACTTTATAAAGCTACTACCAAGACATAAAATAAAAACATTATTTTTCGAGTATAAGCAAGATGTTGAGTTTGACCAATTTCTCCAATATCTTGATTCAACTGAAATAAGAAGAATGATATTTGAAGTACTAAATATTTCGGAAATAAGGGAACTAATACAATACCTGCAGGATGAACAAGTTGATCTTGAGAGAATTTCCGCATTTTTTTACGATTTGTTTCGGGCAGAAACACATAACAGCTCAGACATACCAGAAGGAGAAGGAATTCAAGGATTCATTGAAGATATGCTTAAAATATTACCTGTTCAGAAATTAGCCGATTTATATCATGCAAAATTACATTCGTCTGAATCATTCAAAAAATTTATGCAATTTGTAACAGTAAGAGCACATCCAGTTGTAGAAAAACTAGTGAATATTAAGGAAGTACAATCCTTCGTATATTACCTCAAAAGTAAAGACGTACAAGTGGATAAATATTTGGAAATTGTAAGATCTTTCTTTAATGATCAATATTCCACATATAACTCTTTGAATAACTACAGTTTACAAGACGATCTTAACGAATTCCGTGACTTAATTCCAATTGACAAAGTAAAGTCCTTAGTATTTCAATATATCAATTCCGACAAGGAGTTTCAAGAATTTGTGCAATATGTTCTAAGCGATAATACAAAGCAGATGGTCCTAGACATCGAGAGCGTTGAAGAAATTCGTGAAATTGTCAAACACCTCCATGATGCAGGAACAAATATTTACAATGTACTAAACAAGGTCCACGAATTTTTCGGATTAGAAGCTTACAAACCATCGATCAAGAATTACAATCGCAAAATAAGCGGAGGACTAAGAGGATTCTTCGAAGATCTATCGCAACTCATCCCTAAAGAAAAAGTTGAACAATTATACAAACAAAAACTACAAAATTCGAAGGAGTTCCGAGATTTAGTACAGT
>JABFPJ010004074.1:0-14626 GCA_022817425.1 Gryon sp. ZL-2020
CCAAAAAATATAGTTTATGCACCTGGAGATCATCTCCGAGGTGAAATTTTTTAATAAAGCTGTGTGCACTGTATTGCTCGATGAAAAATCTATCCCGGAATCATACTTTCAGGTCGATGCGAGTTGTCCCTGAAGCCGCTGCACAAGGTCTTTATATTCGAATGCTCCAAAAAACATAGTTTATGCACCTGGAGATCATCTCCGAGGTGAAATTTTTTAATAAAATTGTGTGCACTATATTGCTCGATAAAAAATCTATCCCGGAAGAATATAAGGAAAAAATTTTTTTTCGTGCCTGGAACGTTCCGTACTTCAGTATCATACAAACTTTATAATTTTTTAAATGTATTTTTGTGTTGTATATGTTGAAATAAAGCAGCCAACAAATTTTCAGCCAAATTCAAAATCCCAACTACAACACTTGAGTGAATTGAGCTGGAATGTCCCGTAAGTATGTTACAGAAACTACAACGACATTGGTATTACATCATACAAAAACAATTTTGAATCAAATACTATTAAATCTACGGACTGATCGCTTTAATGTCAATTGAAAGGTCAACATCATCAACAATTTTGTCAGCAAGTTCATAGATTTGTTGTTTCCCTCCTCTATCCCCTCTTACCCATCAACTTTCTAACACTTTTGCTGTTAACTTCTTCTTTAAACCTATCCCCTCTGCTTCTTTATCCTCACTTCTCAGTAGTCCATTTTCTAGAAATGCTGGTATGGGCACTAATCTCCATTCATCAGCTCTGATTAAAAATATTCTTAAAGTTTCCAATTCATCCTCACCTCAACATTATAGATCCATTTCATTATTGTTCTTCATTTAAAAATTTTTCGAATCCATTGTTCACGACCAGCTACTCAATTACCTGAATATTAATATCCTTTCGACCCATTTCATTCTGGATTCAATAGAATTCAATCCACCAAGTTAGTTCTACTTAGGCTGTTATAGACGATATTGCAGGTGCTATATATTACAAGAAAATCACTATGTTTGTGCTTTTTGAGTTCGATAAAGTTTTCGAACTTGTTGACCACAATTTACGACTCCCTAAACTCAGCAATGTGGGGTGCTCCATTTTTGTAATTGAGTGGTTTTTTTTTGAGTGTAATAGCGTATAGTCAGATTGACGTGAGATATTGATAAGTGTTCCTCAAGGATTAATTTTATGACCTCTTCTCTTTAGTAATTAAGCATTCTAAGCAGCGTTTAAATACTAATGATCTTCAGACATTCCTTCACGGAGCCCTTACAAGATACCTAAATTATTGCGGATGATTTCAGATGATATTCGCATCATTGTCAGTTATGCATATGGACACCACTTATTTATAATTCTTTGAAGACTAAAATTATGCTTTAAGGTTCTGTTTCTTTTGTTAGACATTTAAATCTAAATGCCTTAGCACCCGTTAGGTTAAATAACGTCAATATTCCATATGTTGCTATATGGCTTTATCTTGGAATGAACAAATCAACTTCCAGACACGTAAAATATGACTTATTCTTATGAAACTCAGCCACAGTAAAACGCTGCTTTCTTTAGATTTTCTCAAGCAACTTTCCACTGCTAAGATCACCTCGCATTACGATTACTGTTGCCTGGTATTCACGATCTGAAATTTTCAGCTTGAGTTTATTTATTTTGAGCTAATGAAATTCATATTAAATAAGTCTTGGCGTATAACTTGATCATTTTAATTGTCTTAGAATTGTGAATCGTCACAATTACTTTCTTAGCATTCGAGTGTTTTCCTTGCTCCATCATAAGTTTCCAAATTATATGCCCATCCATTTTATTGAAAGATCGTCTAATGTTTCTCGTATCTTGCACCACTCTAGTATAAGCAACTAGAAGTGCCATTGTTAGAGATGTGCTGCCGTCATTTTGCCGGTCAAATGACCGTCATTTGACGGTAAAATGACGGTCACTGACAGAGATAATACTGACCGTCAAATGACAGTCAGTGACGGAAAATTTTGTGACCGGTCAAATTTCCATCTATATAGATGACAAAATAATTTTTTTATTACATTTTTTAAATAAAAGTAAAAAAATAACATTTACGTATATAAATAAACATTTTAGTTACATAAAACATCTGGTTATAAAATAAAAAACATTATGACTCAAATATATCTGTCAAATATATCTATCACGATCACGTGATCACGGCGCCAAGAAACAATTGGGCAAATATGCAGGACAAAACCAAGATTTAAGATTCGACGACAAAGAGAACGAGTTTGAAGATTCGGAAAACGACGATGTTATTAGTGTCTTTGATTTTGACGTCATTGAAGATGACAGCGACTGAGTTTGTTGAAAGAAAGGTTTTTACAGTTTATATATAGATTATTTAAAGAATTATATAAACAATATATGTAAAAAAATAATTTGGTTGATTAAAATTTGTTACTTGTAATAAATAAAGTTTATCTTAATTATATACGTGTTTTTTTTATGAAATATTTATATTATTTTTTTGTGACCGTAAAATGACCGAAAAAAAATGACCGGTCATTTGAACATTAAATTTTTTAAAAATGATAAATGACCGTCAGTGACCGTCATTTGACGGTCAAATGACTATGACGTGACCATTATTAAAATGACTCGTCATTGCCCATCTCTATGCAGAACATATAAGATTGTATAATTTCTGTGTTACTATATACTAATGTATTGTAAAATATTTATTGCAAGCATTAATTAATATATTTCATGGATCAGTTAATATTATATAAAAATATGTGTATTTTATTTACATAAAATTCTTTTAACAAATTATCACATATAATAACTAATTTGATTAATATACAAGAAAGCAAAATTTTAGGTTTAATATTACAACATTTTAGATAATTCTTGAAATAGTCGCCAGTGATAGAACTTAAAACACAACATTCAAGAATTTTTCATTAAATTTCAATGCTATGTTAAATATCTGTATCCATATAATCATCACCTTAACTCCAAAAATGGATTGTATTGGTTAACCGAAAAATGATCTAGGTATAAATAATGTCTTACGTGAAATACATTAAACATATGCTACTTCAACTGCGTAGAAAAAACAACTATTGTTTCAAATTCGAAAAAAATCAATTCACTTTATATATATATAATATAATATTGTAAGTTGATTTATTGGCAGTTTGTATCATTTTAATAAAATTATACATTAAAAATGTAATGTTTATGGAAAAATATTTAATACATTATTTTTTTGAAAGTATAGCAAGTATGAATAAGAAACTATAATTTTCATAAAAACATCGTAATTATTATATATATAATTATTTATATATATTAAATATATATATTAAATATATATATAATATAAAGAAGTATAAAAATAATATAGTATTGCTACAGATAGAAAAAAAACCATCATGCAAGACATAAGTCTTTTTATCTTCTTTATCTCCAATTTACCATTTACTTTTAATAATGCAAATAAATGATAATGTAATTCTATTCATAACTGAATACAACAAAAATACAACGAGTTGATTAATTTTTATCTCTTTCTGCTTTTTTCTAAATATATATTGTATACTAACATCCAATATGTCTTTTTTGACATTGCTAATACTTCATTGAAAAATATCAAAATATTCTTTTTATTTCAAAGTATTTATTTTAAAGGTAAAAAAGGTAAGAATATTGTGTGCATTCATATACATGTAACCATACTATTCCAGGAAGCAGACACATTTTTATGATATAAAATCTTTCTTGTACTTCATTTATTCACTTATTAAAAAACAATTCGTAATATAATTATAAAAATATATACATTTTGAAAAAATATATTTCAAAAATAATTTTGCCGCTGCAAACACGTGTCTACTGTAGTTAATCCACCACTATTTATCGTTTGTTATTGCATTGACATTTGTATACTTATACAAAAAGTTATATAAAAAACATATAATAACCATTCGCAAAAAATACAATATATTTATTACTTCATTCAATAAATGTCATAATTTAAAAACAATTTCAAACTTTGAGTGACATCAAGTGATAATTGGTTTATAAAAAATATTGCAAACATAACTTCAAATTCCTTTGTACTGTTTGATTCCAGCAATGAAATTCAATTATTTAAAAATGTAAATAATATACTTTACTTGCAACAAATACTTTCATACACAGTAACACTGACTTTCTATTCATAATGCAGAAATGTATTAATGTCAACTGTATGTTTTGCATCTTTTAAACTTCTTGTATTGTGGTAATGGTTGATGATACTTTTATGGTAAAAGAGACACACTTGAATATGTAAACTATAAGTCTTGTAAAATTGAAGAGTAAACTCAATTGTGTGTCAGCCTTCTGATACTTGATATAATATTCAATTAAGTAAATTGCATTGATCATTTGCTCAAAAATCACTTGTTTATCGTTTATCTTAATTACAATCCCAAACAAATGGCAAGTATAAAGTTAAATATACGATCATCTTTGAAATCTATATAAATTAAATTATTTTCGTTATGTTTGTTGGTTTATATATAAAAATGTATAAAAAATATTCATGTATTAAACAAGTAAAATTTCACATTCCTTAAAATTTTTCTATAATTGCAATTTCATTTTTTAAAATTTAAATAAAATATTTTTAATTTTAATTTTAAATAAAATATTGGTGACCTGTTTGATTGGATATTAAAATATATATATATTTGAATTAATGTTTTTTGAGTAAACCAAAGATGATCAAACGATAATATTTATAGATAATTCTGAAGAAACGATAACAAAGTAGTTTCGTAATGTTTGCTAGCATCAAGACTACGTAAACTGTGCCTTTCATTGGGATAGACTTGCAGTTGATAAGGTTTTCCATTCTTAACCAACGCATTAATCAACTGATTAGTATGGAAAATATGAACATTTTCATCTATCAGGCCATGAATAATGAGCAGTCGATTTTCTTCATCAGGGAATTTGTTCACATGAGTTAAAATTGAGCCATTCATGTAACCTGCCATGTTGTCTTGAGGTAGATCCATGTAACGTTCAGTGTAACCCGTATCATAATAGTTCCACGACGTTACTGGTGCACCAGCAATTACTAACTAAAAAAGGCAAATGCATTATTTTATACTTAATACATTTTAAGAACTGTATACAATTGTATTAAAACTAAAATAATTAAATGTAATAGAATTTTTCCTTTTCATAATTTCAGAGATATCATGACAATTAGATTAGTTATCAAAATATTTATTATTATAAGATTTATTTAATGTTAGAATCATTTAAAAAATTATTGTATAGCATATTTTTGTTGTCAGATATTTTTATTAAATGTATATTAAAATACAGAAAAAATATTTTAAAAGAAAAATATAATCAAGAAAATAATATAAAACTTACTTTAAATACATCTGGGTATTGTATCAAACCCATGAGACTTAAATATCCACCATATGACCATCCATGAAGAGCTACTCTATTCATATCTATACAGCCTGTAGATTCTGCAAGATATTTTAATACTTCTACTTGATCGTGTAATTCTACGGTACCCATTCTACGTCGTAGATGACTTTCAAAAGTAACACCGCGATGATGAGATCCTCGAGAATCTATCACCACTACACAATATCCTTGTGAAGCTAACATGTGCATTCTCAAGTGTCTCATACCCTGTAAAAGTATAATACACATTACATTTTCATCTAACTTTAATAATTAAATTACTTTATATATATATAACATTTTTTTTTTTTTGAACATTTGCTTTCTGATATAACTTTCTGAAATAATGCTAATAAATCACCTTAAAACTGTTTGAAACTAATTGTACAGCAGGTCCACCATATATGTTTAAAATTGTAGGATATTTGACCCCGGGTTCATAATTGTATGGTTTGAAAATCATAGAATAAATAATATCACCTGAAGATATTTTGTGCATATGAATTTCTGGTTTCAAACAATCCAACGAGTTGATTGAAGGTTCTAAAAGATAACCAACTGGAGTTAAAGTTATACTGTCGACTGTCCAGTCTGATTGAGATATTCGAAACACCTGTAAAATATAATTTCATTTATATTGTAATAATGTATTTCAATTGATTATTTTTAATTGAATATCATTGTACGAAATTGAAGTACTCAAAAAATTTACTTGACAAACAGGCGCTGTTTTAGTTGAACTATATACAGTGACCATCATCGAACAATCTTGATTAAAATATACATTGTTATAACTATAACCAGGTCTGGTTAACAGTCTTATTTCCAGTGGACGACGTAAAGATACTGCATAAACATGTTCCTCTAATGGGCCTTCTCTTAAACCAGAGAAATAAACAATTTGATGGACTTCATCAAACCACAATTTTTTTCCTAACACCTCCCACTCTCCCTGCGTTAGAGCAATTTTTGATACTATTCTCGGTTTAAGATAAACATTATTCACTTTCTCAACAGATTCTTCAACGCCACTACTTGTTCCTAATAAAATAAAGCAATAAAAGTCAGATTTTTATCCAATACTTTCTTATAACACAAATATTTTACAAGTATTACCTGCTAAACTTGAAGTGACAAGATATAAATGTCTAAATTTTGTTTCTTCACTACCCCAAATGAAAGTAACTTCCATTGGATCTTCAGATGGTAAAAAGTAAAGTAAATCATTGACATTGATCCATATAGAACTGTATTCAGAATATAAAACTTGAATACTTTTAGAAGGATGTGTGCAATGATTTTCAGTATTATTAACTTCGTACGAATATACTTCCGAACCAAATGAATTATGTTTATATGATTCAGAGAAGCATTCCAGTGGTATAAGAACCAATTCTAGTCTTTGTTGTTTTCTGTCTAAAAGTTGAACCCACACACTGTAAATGATAATTTATTTTAAAAGTTACATTTTAAACAATCGCACTCAACTTTTGATAAGCGTTATTACCTTTCTGCATCTGGTGTCCATCCAACTCGTACCATATATTCCATCCAAGGGAAAAGAGTATGCAAATTATGCCGCAGTTCTAACGTTTCGATATCTTCAGATTGTAAATTTGGATTATTTCGAAATTGTAACATTTTTAAATTACTATGTGCATTGCATGTTCCAGCTTGAGGAAAGCGAAATTCATCAATGTCTTCAGCGTTTGTACATGAAGAAGGAAAACAAATAATTTTAACATCAGTCTCATCGACTTCTTCATAAACTATCCTATACAATCCATCGTTAGATTTTGGTTGCCACCAATATCCTATATATCTGAAATAAAATTTATCGTTTATCAAATAAACTTACGTTTTTAATTAACAATTTTGTATGTACGTTTAAAGTTTTTTTTTACCTATTGAATTCTTCTTGCATAACATATGATGGCGTTCCTGCAGTCAAGGGATCATCTGCAAGACTTGCATTGCCTTTTCTAGCATGCGTCAATCTGATAGAAGTACCCGTTACACTATTTGATAAGTGTATATCACCAGAACACGTGTGAGCAATTAAAGTACTGTCCCATGGACATATTTGTGGGCATAATTTCGCTCCATTGGCAGACATTCTTAATTCTGACGGGAATAGTGGACCTGGCTGTAAAGTTCACTTGTTAAATATAATTTTTAAATATTGGAATACATTTCATAGAAAAGTAATTACGTTAATATGTTGAAATTGCTAATACAATCAATATTATATATAAAGATATAATAGAGGTATTATTATATAACATAATTACAAATCAATTTATTATATAATAAATATACTTATTCGGTTTGTTTATTAAATTATGTTGTTAATTGTATAATATTATTTAAAAAATAAAAAACCTCGTACAACAATCAGAAACAAGATTTTTTATTATAGAACAGAATTTAAAATTCTTTAATTTTGTATTTTAATCTGTTTACATGAATGTATGCATTTTTAATGAGTACTGTATTTTTATAATATGATGAAAACAATGGAATACAACTTTCAATGACATGTACTTAATACAATTGTAACAAAAAAAATCACTGAATAAAGTATATTTACTTTGAATATATTTTCTACAAATAAATTAAATTACCATAAAGACGTTATCTATACATTGATATATACTACTTGCTGCTGGAAAAACCAGTTTTCCACTTGGTACATGTAATTCGTAGCTTGTAATTCCGAAATGTGCCAGTCGTTTTCTTTCCGAAAGTAGTTGTTCTTCTCTTGAAAGACGAGTTGTGTTTGATACACTGTAAAAAATTCTGAGTTGATTTATATTAGATAAACAACATTGTTGTGTAATAATAAAATATTATTTACTTTTAAAGTAACATTTACAATTAATTTATGCATTTATTATACATAATTTTTATGTAATTTTTAAAAATATTATCCAGCATTATTATCATATAAAATAAGAATATTATCAGTTTAAAAGTATGATGAGATTTGAATAATTGAATAAATTGTTTTAAAGTTTAAATAAACTTGTCCATTGCAAGAAAACAACCTTTGAAAGTTGGCTTCGATGATCGACTGCCAATGTAAGCGACACCCATTGGCATGATCCGAATGAGTAACGTCTGCATATAAAAGAGTCGTTTCCCAACCATTACTTGGTGTACTCAAAAAATATATTCTAGTCCTAAAATACAAAATTATTTTCTCAGTAAAAATACTCTGTTATAATTTCATGCTATATTAATCACATACAATTATCTGTAATTAGTATATATACTAACAAAATAAATAAAAGTATATCATTTTATAATTTATCTATATCTAAGTATTTAAAGTTAAAAAAAGACATTCCACTAAGTTGAATAAATTTATTAGTGATTTAATTGAATTAATTTATATTTTAAATTCAAATGTCTGAAAAGATACTAAATTTAAACATGTAAATGAATTTAATTAATTTTTCGCACAGTATTAGTATTGTACAAAATTCGTAATCGAATTGCAATTCATGTTAATGAGTGTTTGTTATAATTAACACACCGTCCATCTGGAAGTGGTCTAAATGTGATAGAACTTGGTACAGCTGTTGTACACATCTCTGAGATGACTCTGCGTGTGACGTTGACAACAGTTCTTAATTCGGCCCATGTCTTTTTCAGTGAAGTTTTGCCCGGCTGTATGAAATTCTCGGGCTTGATTGACTCGCACTGAGCATCCATAATTTCGTTCTTCGTCGTCTTCGAATCATCTACATTGTCATCCATGCTTGGTTTATCATACAATAACTTCCATATGAAAGCTAAAACAATCCAACCAAATAAAGTTTATAACAAAATATAAATCTAAATTTTTAGTTAATTTTACGTACAAAATAATACTTTCATTAATAATTAAAAATGTAAACAAATATAATAAAAATAAGCAGATCAATTAATCGAAAAATTAACTCAAACATGACACTGATAATAACGGCTGGTAATTCGGTATGATTTTGATAATCGTTGATGTGTGTCATATAAATCTAAAAATAATTTCACCTAAAAGCTGCCGGGAAAGTGCGTCGAGTTGTATGTTGAGTTTGGTGAAGTTTTCTTTTTGTTTTACAATATAACAAACATCGAAACAATACGTGTAGAGTCGCGCTAGTAACACCCACGCAGTGCTGGAATTTTCAAAACTACGTGTCGCTTGGGGAAAAAAAGAAGAAGAAACAAGACCCCGAGCGAAAAGAGTTTGACGTCGAGTCAAGTTCAAATTCGAGCGGCGAGGAGGTTATGGTCGCTTTCACATTCACTTCTTAGCGCGACATAACCATCAAAACGTTCGACGTATACTTTATTATTCGAAGGCGCCGCGCAGTGCTGGATTGCGCGTGACAATCGCAGTCCGTCCGGGCAATCTTGAATGTGTGTCTTCGACACTTCACTGTTCACTCCCCTTCCCCTGCAGACATTCTAAGCATTGTACTGTGCAACTGTCACCGTGCTGTCATCATGACAATTCCATTTTTTCATTCCCCTCCTTAATTTGTTCATTCTGTATGTTAAAACGTCCGATCGATTCAAAAATGTGTGATGTTGTCAATGCGCCGAATCATTCGTACATTGTTTTACACTTGCAATTGAAAACTTAATTCGACACATAGCCGAAAAGCTACAAATATCAACTAACCTTTTTCTTTCAAACTAATTGTTTCGAATGAATCATACTTGTTGTTCTTTTCTTCTCTCTCATCCACTTTCTTTTCAGCATCTCTCCTATAATAAATGTAAATGTTCAATTGTTGGAATCCAACGATTGGTAGCACTGCACGCGTTCATTGAACCGAGCCCGCATTTTTGACGACAAAGAACAACATTTTTGGCTAATCAGATAAACCTAATGTTTTGTTCTTAAGAGTCTTCATTTTATCGACAAAGATCCTTCGAGCGATAACTTATTGATTTTTCCGATTCCAACTTGTGAGAAGTCCTGCTCTCTGTCTTTTTCTTAAGTCTTACGAGTCCTGTGTTTTTATCCTTTTTTCACTTATAATTTTATGCAATAGTACAAAGACGGAAATTCAGGACTCCTTACAGATTATAAAGGAAAACGAAACGGGAGTCCTTACACGTTTCAATATTATAGCTTTTTTGGAAATCAAACAATATGGCAACACTGACGTGCTCATTTAAATGCGATTTGTAAACAAACTGAATTATTTGCAATTACATGATTGTATTATTAATCAGCCAAACATTATATTTAATGTAACTAATTTGATGACGGGTTATTATGAATGTAAATAATAATGATAATAATAATAATAATAATAATAATAATAATAATAATAATAATAATATTAATAATAATAATAATAAATATTGTACAATGCTATTAAATTGATTTTAAATGACGTTCCATTCATTTTTTAAACATATATAAATGACTGATTTAATAAAAAACAAAAAAGCAATGTAATTAATATATAATACAATCGTTACGTCAATGGTGAACGTCAGCAAATTTTGTTAGTAGTTTAATTACATTAATAATTTTATATACAAACAAGTAATCACAAATAACATATAATTTAACAAGGGAATTTAAAAATGTTGGATAAAAACCTTTCACGGAGCCTCCGAAGTATTTGGCAAGGCGAAGGAATGATTTTTAAATGGAAAACGATAACAAAATATTGGGAGGTAGGCGCTTATTCGTCTATAATTTATACAATTTTGATTTTATTATCTATTTAATAATATATAATTTGTTGTAAAAAGAACTGTGATTGAAGCGTTGGAGCTTATTTATAAAGTTCTCATTTCATGTTGAAACGTATATATCTTTTATTTTTTTTTACAATAAAGCTTCCTTTTTTGCACTCTATTTATATATTAGAAAAAATATGATGATAAACACGTGATTCTTCATGTAGATAGACACGTGTATATATACGTATATATTTGGCCAAGTTGACACGTAATCGATCGTGTATCAAAAAAGTGTCGCTCCGTAGAAGACCCCTATATAAGGCACGCCTGTATTACTTTAAATCCTGCAACATACGTGCGTACAGGCGTGTACGTCAATCTGTTGTCCTAGTTTTTGCTAACCCCAGCGCTTTCATTTCATTTGTCACGATTAGCTTTATGATTCAATCATTATTATACGGATGATTATTTCTAATTATCACTACTACGAGCTTCGCTTACGCGTATTGTACATATTTAACAATTACTTTTGTATACCCAATTAGAAACAGTGGTAATTATTTTTATAACCAAAAATGATTACTTGTATTTCAATGATTTGGAATACTGAATATTAGTAGTAAGATTTAATGTGAATTATTATTGAATAATTGATTAATTTTAATTAATATTCTTTCAATTTGTAAATATATTTATATATACTTAATGATTTACATTTATCTTTAATTGTTTTCTTTTAATTACATTTTTGACACTTTTCTGAAGTAATATAATTTTAAAAAATGTTTTCTTGTAACTATAAACTATATAATTGATTTTATTATGTTTTTTTTACTATCAAAACGGTTTGATAATATTAAATAATTCATTTTTTAATTTAACTATATAAAAAAAAGAAATAATCAGAGTACATTAAAATATGCAATATAATTTATATATTTCAATTGAACATAATTCTTTACTCTATTTTCAACATATATATTTTATCTGTACAATCTGTTTAATGTATTATTATTCACATAAAAGCTAAACAACAATTGTTAAGAAATAATTTTAAATAAGAAAAAGAAAAAAATGATTGCCATATAAAAAATATTTACAGTATTTTTCATAATATATATTTATTTTAATTAACTATAAAATTGCTGCTTTATCATTTTTTAATAATTCTCTAAAATAATATGATGCAACATTGTTGAATATTTGGGATTGTAATAAATAAACTATATTTAGACTATATATAACTTGTTTATTTATCAATAATTCAATAATTAATATTGGAAGTTACATGTGTTTAGTAATGAAAATTACACCGGTTCGACAGTCAAAGAAACTGCATTTTTACAATTTCGTTGGGTTTAAATTTGCTCATTAATAAAAAAAAAAGATTAAAAATTTTTTAAAAATATTACATGTTAAGTAAAACTATAAAAACGACTACATCGTAACTTCGGTACTGGATATGAATAACTACGAATAATTATATGATTCAATTATAATAATTATAAAAATACGTATATATAAAAATACGTTGTTTAAAAAAGCACAAAAGTCACTTTTATTAATCAAGTAAAATAGGAAAATGCTTTTAAAGAAATGAAAGTACTTTTTTATTCAAAGTTAAAACTTTTACTACAAACACAATCATAACTGTGTATAAAATAAAATAGGTGTCTCTTACTCTTAAATATTATGAAATATACATCAATGCTCTGACGTATAGAAAAGAATGTTTGAGTTAAAAATGAATTTAAATTTTAATATGTATATGTTAAAAAAGCGAAACATTTTATTTTGGAAATGTTAAACAATATTTATTCGAATGTAAATTTGAATTTTTTAACTAATTGTAATCGATTTTTCCGACTTGATTGTGGCTATTTTCGGTTCTAATTATCTTTTTTTCATGGTTTTTTTTCTTCTACTTTTCGAAAGAAAAGAAAAACTTCGCTTTCTCATGTGAAATTTGGAGCACAACGTTGAATGGTTTGTTGAGTTCGTGGTACACATTTCAAATGGCCCTTGAATTTCAGACTTTTTTTTTTCTTAAATTCAGTGTTCCCGTCGGCTAAATGCAAAATTTAAAAGAAAAAGCGAAATCATTATGACGAATAAAAAGACACACTGAAAAAATTCTTCCTTGAATATTTCAAATGTACGAAGCATCGCAAATTAAATGAATAGGCTTTTTGCTTCTAAGATTTTAATTAAAACGTACATTCAGTAAGCAGTAATAAAAATCTTGACTAGTATAATTTATTTGATGATATATGCCTTGAGTATAATTTATTTAATAAAATGTGCTTCAGCATGTCGTCGTCGAATACAAATTACTATCAATAATAAACGTGACATTTTTTATGATTTTTTTCATTCTGCAAAAGATCAGTTGGACTCTAGAAAGGTGTCTTAATTTCCATTGATTTTTCTGCAATCATTTTAATGATTGTATGAAAACACGTTTTTCTTGTTGCTTTTTAAAATTGATTGATTATACATATATATCAATTGATAATTAATCGCTGATTAATAATTTCAATTTCAATCTCACGAAATATCGATGTAGATATTAGGTGGATGAAATGTAAATTTCATATGAAAAATATCAGTTTCCGTGCTACTACATTTTATGACACTATGTTTTATTCACGTCATTCATATTGAAACAAGTATACGTTATTTTTTAATACTAATAATATTTCTGCGTTTCTTCATAATTGGTAAATATTGCTGGTTATATTTTCAAACTACGATAACTCATACATTATAATTTTGAAGGTAGGATTTGTGTCGGCGGGGCCTTAAAACGATGAAACTTTTGGTTGGCGGATGTCGGAATATGTGAGCATTAAATATTTAGCTGGTTGTGTTATGCTATTTTCTCCTGCCTCTCGGTTTTGGTACCGTCGTTACTCTGCTGCTGGTTCCCGGTGGGTTTATGCTTCGAGCCTCGACATTGATAAGATATTTAATGTGATAATAGTGAACATGCATTCTGAACTAGACGTGGTCCTTCGACTTTCGACGTACAGTTTTATATTCTCATTAAATTATTGATTTTGTTATTATGTCTCGAACAAATAATATAGTTTGCAATAAATTATGATTAATTATAAGTACATCAAGTTCATACTTACTTTTTATATATTTTCAAATTTACATTTGAAGTAGTGTGTAAATGAAGAGCAAAAATATGTGTTTTTAAAGCATGATTTAATGCTTTAAAAACACATATTTTTGCAAAATGTTTACCTTTCAAAGGGCAAATGGGCATATGTCTGGGGGAAATATGGTGTAATTTAGACTAATAAATACACGAAATCGTCGTATAATACAATTTTTCCTTAATTAATTCCCAAGTAGAAATTTAACCGGGAAATCATAATTTTATGTAAGGGCCCGATCAAGTTTTTCATGGGGTTGCCATAGAATGGTAATTCGTACCAAAACCTAAAAGGGTCCCAATGATACTTTCCCTAAG
>JABFPJ010004075.1:0-14622 GCA_022817425.1 Gryon sp. ZL-2020
AAATCTCACTATATTTTATAGTTGTAATATTTTTTTTCATTTAAAGTATTTCCAATTATAATTTTGGTTATTTCAACCATAAATATTATTAAACTAACTATAAATATAGTTTTTGTAACAATTTTTGGTTAAGTATATTTTTATGGTAATAACAAACATGCAAATTTGCCTTAGTGTAAAATTACATTTAAGGTGAAAATAATAAAATGAAACATATTATTTGATAAAGCAAAACTTACAAATGTACATTTCTTATAATTAGAAATGCACATTTATTTTTAAAACGATACCATGAAATAATTATGGTAAATATCGATGGTGTAATCTGTACGATAAAAGCGTACTATTTTTAAATTAAATAATTTATCAATTAAGAATTTATCAATACTAACTAATTATAATGAATTATTCCTATCAATAAAGTATGTACTTAATTACAATCAAAATAAGCTGCATAAATGTTCATTTATTGATCAGCAAAGTATGATTATTTATTAAAACAATAATTAAAGCGTTGGAATCTTCTTTGTTTTACATTAATTAAAATTGTTATACAATTTTCTCGTAAAATTGAATATAAATATTAGTTTCTTGATATTATTATCGGCAATATAAAGTTAATTTATATATTCATAATTGTTCATTAACAAATAATAATGAACATTTGATAAAATTGAAATTCTTATATAAGAAAAAATAATCCAAATTAAGTGATTGATATAAATGTTGTATGAAAAGTATTAATTATGTTCGAATTCGTTATCAGATAAAGCATTAATTACACATCAATTTGAGGTCAAAACATCATCATCATCATCCGTCAGTTTGAATTCGATTTAACGAAGAGTCAAGTCTGGCTGAAAGAGAACATATATTCAACTGTGTCTAAAGAAAGATGTTCAAATTCGACAAATTTTTATTTACCTCTCGCACACGGTCGCATTCCAAAGTTATTTAGAGTCACAAGAGATAGCATTGTTTGTAACTATGAAAAAGGATTTGCGCTCAGGTAATAAGTGCCCCGACTGCTCGACCAATCAAAACGCTCCGTCACCTACCCCGCTTATCTTTCTTTAAGTTCTTCAGGTAAAAATTGTCAAGAACAGTGCACATTTACAACAAAGTTGTTGAACAGTAAACATATCCATGGATACATTCTATCAATGTTGCTTGTATGTTTCCAAAATTGGTGATATTCGTTTTGTGCTAAAGTGACATTTGTGCAAATGTGTAATTGTTTGTTCTTGTAAAGTGTTGCATTGGACAAAATCGCTATCATGGTGATGGAATTTATGGAAATTTATCATCGCTTTCGTAAACGACGTATGAATGCGCAGGTCAGTTTGCGATTATTGCTTACATTTTATAAACACAGAGTTCTTACAACTTTGTATTTATTAATTTTTACATTTCTTTTCGTTGATTTCACATGTTGAATGTATTTTATTTACATTATATTTACTCAAAAACTTAACTTTTTTTAAAAGAAGAATTATTAAATTATTAAGTATGAAACGAATTCAGAATTAGGAAACTTGTAATGAAAATTCAAAATTTCTGATACTTTCAATATAACTTTGATAATGAATGTTTCAAAGTTGCGTCAGATTTACAAAATATTGATGAAATTTGACAAATTAATATGATGTAATTTTAATTTATATTAATAATATTTATAGAACATTTAAAAATACATTATTTATAGATAAATAAATAATAAATGTTTTCAATAGACATTCATTCATTAGTTAACATATAATTCTATTAAATAATCTTATTAAATATGATCTTAAATCATTCAGTTAGATCTTTTAGCAAAATTTTAGTCTCTTGAATTTAATTCTTAAAACAATAGCTTCAATAGTATTTCTGTTAAAATTTTCTATTATATTTCTCCTAAGATAACAATTTTAAATTAATGGTCTTTCTCAGGTATAAGAATATACCTGAATCGATTCTTGAATTTTGGCGATTTTCCGAGTTTAATACGATTTAATATGTGTAAGCTTGAAAATACATTGTCACATATGAGTAATTAAATATGAGTAATTAAATCTTCATACATGAAGAAATGATATAATATTCAACACATATTACATGTCTGCGTTTATTTGTAAGTTTTATTCAAGTGAAGAAAATGTCTTCATTGGGGTTTTCCCCAAGAACCTTTATGTCTTTTCTAAGATAAACAAAAGATCATTCAATACCTACGGCAGACATTTTGGCGTTCCAGGTCAATGTATATGGAATCCATAAATAATATTCATATCTTCTTTCCTATTGAATATTATTTATTATACACAGTAAAATAATTTTGAAAATAGCAGAATGAAAGGACAGTAAATGTTAGAGAATGTTTGTTAAATAAAATTTGCCGAAGGTATCAAATGCTTGTCGAAAATTTTGTTAAATAAATGCTCTATTAATTCTTTTAAATCTCTACTTTGATTTTAATCTAAAAATGAAGATTTGTTAAACAATTATTAACGTGAAGTAAAATGGATAATATTAAAAAATTACAAGAAAAAAATTGTAATATTTAAAATGAATAATTTTTATATGCATAAATGAAATATATTGAGTTATTTAATAAAATTAGTCAATTGAAGATTACATTAATAAAAGATAACGTTTTATTGAATGCATTCATTAAGACTTTGCTATTCATTATAACTTTAAATATTGAATAGTTCATAATAATTTAATTAATAGATTACAATTAATTTCACAATTTTTTATTCTTTATTTATTCCTGTACATATACAAATAATTAATTAACAATTGTGTTAATTAATTAGTAATTAATAATTTTATTAAATAATACACAAATCATTTCAGCAATATTAAATGACTATATCATTTTTACATTTTCAAAACTTAACCAAGTTGTTGTTTAATTTGTATTGCAGGTTCAGTTGGAAGATTCGAGTTTTGGAAAGAAACCAAAAACTGGAGAATCACAGGACCACAGCAGCTCTAACATAATCGAGGGATTTATGAAAAAAATCAAAAGTAAACAGCAAGCTATGAAAATTGATGAAGTTTCAAATTTGAAATCGTCTTACTCAAAGCCAATTAGCGCGAAAGAAGAGCCTTACTTTCTTCGTCGACAGTCTTCTGTGAAACGCAGACAACCCGTGATCGAAATTCCCGCGAAAATATCCCCGGAAAAAGCGGAAAGAAAATCTGAAACATTCAAAAGTGACGACGACAAATTGTCAACAAGCATAGACATCATAGTTGAGGACTTCCGGGGTAACTTCAACTCTCCAAACAACACTCTTACACGGGATGCCAAAGGTCTAAACAAAAATAACTACGTGAAAAAAATGGTAGCAGCTTTTGAAGAGAAGTACGGTAACCAAAGCACTACGCCATTCACATCTCCCGTGAAGAGTAAGATTCAAATTCCCAGCAGATGTGCAAAAAGTATCAACGATCCGTGCGTGAAATCTTCAGCTTCAAAAAGCGTTCGCAGAGTTCCCGTCTTTCCTCACATTCATTCCGAGGAAATTGCAAAATCCATTGAACGACCAAAAAAAGAAGAAGAAAAAGCTGCCAAAAGCATGGAACGTTCAAAGAAAGAAGAGTCTAAGAAGAATGGAGCAGTAATTGAGGAGGAAATTCGAAGTCTCAACAGCACACTTGAAACCATTGCAATTAACACTGAAAGTGAATCCAAGAATGAACCGAAAATCGACAGATACTGGTCAGATGTTACAATGCAAAACAGACAGTTGTCAAATGTTGATTCGCGAGCGACGAAGTCGTGTTTAGAGCCAATAATTATAGGTGCTTTGCTGAAAAAGCCTGTCAAAGTCGAGAACACACAAATCGACTGGATCCCTGTGCCAAGTCAGAGGTTGCCTAGGAAGAAGTCCCTGAAGAAGCTCATCTCCAGGATAACCAGACGGAAGAAGCTACTCAAAGATGGCGCGAGCCTTTTTGACAACTTCGATGCATGCAACAGTTCTTTGTTCAATGATACCATCAATCATGATTCACAGATGCAAGATTCGCGAAACGAGGAAATGAACTTGACAATGTCCAACATGGACACTTCGTCCTGTCGTCCTCCTTCGCCAAGGTCACTTAAGCGCAAACCAAAAGAAATGTGTTCCTTGCACAGAAGTGACAGCAAAAAGAGCAGAAGCAATGTTCCGTTGGTGGATATTTATGAGAACAACAATTACATCGAGAGTAAAGAAAATATTCCCAAAGGTTCGAATGCTGTGAAGGTTATTTTGCATGAAGTGCCGAGAGAAAAGTTGGATAACAGCTTAGCACCGTCGTATCTGAAGATTATGCGTTCGACGAGTAACATTTCGGACACAGTGAATCAAGAAACAGTGTCTGTGAAAACCAAGTCAGAAATGGACATTAGTACGTTTGAAAAGTCCGTGTCTGAGAATAATGATAATTGTCATTTAATGAACAGCAGTGGAGTTTCAACGTTCAAGCAATCTCCGAAAAACTCTGACAGTGAATCCAAGGAATATGTTCGAATGGTGAAAAGACATAGTCTTTCGCCGAAATTAGCAACGCCGCAATCAGAGGACAAACCAATGTACGCGTCTTCCAATAAAATGTCAACATTTATGCAAAGTCCAAAGAGTTCGAAGTTAAATTTACTTCCAAACTTGAGAAAAAAAACTCTATTTCCCGCTACGAGACCCAAAAGTGATGCGTTGGATGAGGTTAAGTCGTATTACCGGAGATATGATAGCGTTGATCGTGATATTCGCAACTTCATCCATCCAGACAGCAATCAAATCTACGGTAATGACATTGTGGATACGTTGCATAAAATGAAATTGCAGAATTTACCTGACGAAGTTGTCACTGATTTGAATCACAGACCAAGAAGTGCGTTCATTCGCAGAGAAGTTAATAGCCGTTCTTACGATACCTTTGAAAATTATGCAAAAATCATTCGAGATAGATATTTAAATAGCGAAAATAAAAGGAAAGAAAATGCGAATGTGGAACGTCAGAGATGCTTGCAAGCAGAAGAGTGTCTGGAGAAGAGAAGGAATATTGAAATTCATCGCCAATTTATGTACGATGAGCTTCCAACGCATGTGAAAACGAGGTCAAGGGAGGTCCTGCAGCAAGAAATAGAGACACAACACAAGCGCAGAAGTGTATTTTTTGACGAAAGGATGAAGAATGCTAATTTTGGTGAGTTTCACATTTATAGATATTGATTATAACAAATATTTTCAAAAAGTCAACACATTTTTAATATTATTCGAATGTTATTTTATTCATTTTATTATTATATCTGTGGCCTAAAGGAAAAACCAATTAACTCCACTTTTACAAATTTAAAGAAAAACGGGCTTGAATTTTTCATCTTGTATTCAAACATACAGAAAAAATTCTTTATTTCATCTTCCTATTTTGTAATAGTTCTACATTTCGATAAATATGGACTCATACAATGAAAATATAAGCTCGTTAAAATCTGAAATTATCATTAACTCAATTTTGCAAAAAAAAGGAGTTAACCGGTTTTTCCTTCAAGCCACAGATATATATTATCCATAATATTGTTCATTTTACTACATTTTATTATACATATATAAAGATTATTGTCAAACTGAAATATACATTTTCAATATACAAAAGTAATCTGAAACTAAACATAGATTAAACACAAGTAGAGTTCATTTTTATTAACAGCGTATGTATATTTCCAGGTTCATTCATATCTGCAATAATAAGTTTCAGCTTATGAAACGTCATCAAACTTTATATTCTTTTGTCTAAAGTCTTAGTATTTATTAAAAACCATGTAATATGTACTTAAAGAATTATTTTAAAATACATGGAAATATGTATCACCGATACACGACATACTCTTATCTCGTACGGAAAAAATATATTTTCACAAATATATAATTTGTTGCCGCTTACAATATATGTTAAATATATTTTAAATGAATTTTGTATATGTAAAATATATGTTCCATGTATTTTTGCATATATTTCACATATATTTTTACATATATTTTTAGATATACTTTTAAAAAATATATATGTAAATATATTTCAAAATATATTTTTCCCTCCAGGATATCCAAATATTTTTTCCAAAAATAAGTAAAACATTTTGTACGAATAGTAATAAAATATTATTTTATTACTTTCTTTTTATTATTTTTTTTGTATTTTTTATTAATTATTTCTTGCAAAATTTGTTTAAAAAATAGAATAATATTTATGCAAAAAAGAATTAAGAACATTGTTTAATATAAATTAAATAAAAATGTTTGGAGTATTTTCTATATTTGTTGATCTTTTACATTACAGATATCTTCGTAAAGCCTGAAATGAATTCACCGATAACTGGCTGGGCCCAGGAATCTACGTATCAAGTGCCGAGAATACGTCCATTGGCAACACCAGTAAGCCCGGATCATCTAAGATCAAGGAAGGATGTTTCAGTGAACGCTCCTGCCTCCCCTTTAACACGCAGCCCGCTATCACCAAAGCCTTTAACGGAAAATCTGGAGAATCGATCACAGTTACATACTTACCAGTTACGGTGTACTATTTGCCCCAATCAACTTTGTGTTATGCGATCTTGACCAAAGTGAAGCTTTCAATTACTTTAATTTAACTGGTCAAACTGATTTGCCAGAATATATACGTTATTTAATCAAATAATTGTAACATCCAAAAAAACATAACTTAAAAATAATTGATTAATAGTTAAATGTTTTTGCTGGATGAAATTGTAAATATTATGTAAATACATTTGTAAATATGAATAATAATATATGTGCGTATAATGAATTGAGACATATATATAAAAGTCGATATTCCGAATGATTGTTTGCTGAAATGTATTTTATACAATTATTTATTTTTGTGATTTGTACAATTTTGTCAGTCCGGTGTGTGTATATCTAATTATTTAAATCAGTATTACTATATTAATTTACATGGTATGAATTGATATATTATCAAAATAAATGAAATTTTACTACAATGAATAAATCGAATCGTTAATATATGAAATACTGATATTTAATATTTTATTAACAAGTCTTAATAAAAAAATTGTCAATTCACAATTAATTGTAATTTTATATGTTTAGTCAGTCGTTGATGTAAATATTACATGACATACATAGAAATGAAATACGTAAAATAATAATTTCAGCTTTTTTTACTGAAATGATGCGATGTTGAAAGAATGCTGATTTACATCCAACTTTTTTTTATTTTTCAAGATAATGATCATTATAAACATAACCATATTAAAGTTGTTCAGCGACATTCAAATGGTGTGAAATTCTTTCAAAAAATGAGATAATATATGTCAACCCAACATTGCGTCATAGTAGATGAAAAGAGACTGTAAGGAAGTACTAAAAGAGATATAAGTTTACTGTAAATTGGAGCACACATATCTGTACGCTCGTAAACGTCAAACACATGTATAAACATGCATGTAATACTAATGCGCACCTTGTAAAACATGTTTATCATCAGCGACAACACAAACATTTTTTTCGTAATAGCATTTTTATATCACGAAAAATGTGTAATCATCATTTTTATAATTTCTTTGTTTGTATAAGAATCTTCAAATATATTTGTATAAAAAATTAATTATGTCATAAATGGTTTTTATTTAATCAGAAAAAAATATATTTGTATTAATCCCAATTGTCTGGAATAATTCTTTTAAAACTTGTGTCCAATTATTTTTAAGACAAGCAGCATTGACTGGAAAAGTCATTGAATCGTCGTTAAATCCAGATATAAAGATCTTTTCATTGTTATTACAGTTTTAATACCTGCCTTGCGAAGTAAAATTTTTCACGCAAATGTTTTATGGCTAACACAATCTAAAAAGGAACAGTTTTGAAAGAAGCAGTAAAGCTTGTAATTAAGGTTTCAAAATCGATTGTTTAAATATATTATTCAAAGTAGATTTATTAAAATATTTTAATATTTAAATATTAAATAAATAATATAATAATATAAACAAAATACAATAATATTTAAAAATAAAAAAATATACATGAATGTATATATATATTTCAATAAAATATTTTGATAATATAACCGCACAAAAACGATCGTTTTTTTTTTTACTTGGCCAGAGACACTACCGTGTCTCTTGAAAATAAAGAAACAAATAAATAAGTTAATAATTATTGTTTAATACTTTTTTTAGAATATTCCGGTTAATTTTATATCTAAAAAAACGTGTGATATGAAATATGCCTAATGTTTGATGGTTTAATTTCGAGTGAAAGGGTACGGAATATGAAAGCTTGGTCTCTGAGGGGTCAAAAAGGTCGTCGAATTTTATGTGCTCGTTACATTTTCAGAACGAAGACAATTTTTACGTGCCACGAGCTGATGAAAAAGAGTGTTATGGAAGTGATGTCTTATACAACGGCATATCGTATACATTTATGCGGCAAATAAAAATGTATTAAAATAAAAAAGGCCGTGTACTTGTTTGGATGAAAAACGACAAATAATGATTCATTAATTAAACAATTACTTTCTATTAAAATGAAATTTTTAAAAATTAAATTAAAATTTACTTTCGAATGAAGAATATACGTGTAATAATTGCGTTAAATATAAATGAATAAATTGTTTCGTATATTTTTTATCATAAAGGAACATAATTGGCTGCAAAAATGAGATTGCAGCTTTTGTATGCAGTTAATATTATTATAATATCATTTACATTTATTAAATGTTATATGAAAATAAATTTTTTCTTTTTTTTTCTTTTTTTGAGTTAAATGTCGTAACTAACATTTTGTTTCTACAAAAACTCTCAGCGATACTTTGTACATTCATAATTTACATATTTCGGAATAATTATACGAAGCATGAAAATGATATGGAGTTAATTACATGAAAGTCAAAGTACTTATTTAAGAATAAATAAGTTTTCTTCTTTGACTTTTTCAATGCACACTATTTCACCACTAATATTTGATAATTAAATGATAATTTTCTGTGGCTTATTTAATTCTGAACACTCATGAAAACAAAATCAATGAAAATGATTTTTCAGCACTTGTGCAGTATGGAAAGTGGTGATTTTCCGCACTTGTACGGAAAGTAGGTACTTTCCACACTCGTGCCTGACGGAACTCGTACGGAAAGTACCTACTTTCCGCACTAGTGCGAAAAATAGCCACTTTCCGTACTGTCCCGCGTGCAGAAAAATGTCGTTTTCCACACGGGCGCAAGCACCCTAGTACAAAAATATACTATTTTTTGTTTAAATACTTTAAAAAAATATGAAACAGTATTTTTCGCCTTTAGAAGAGAAAGTATTTTCATCCTTTAAATGACATAACGGAAGTTTACTTTTCCTCGCTTGCAATACTACTTTGCTACTGCCATACAACAAATATAAAATGTTTAAGTAACAATTAAGAAAAGTAATTTCTTTTTCGCATTCTCAATTATATGCATTGCGTGTAGTTATTAATACTACACAAATAATTTTATTATTATTATTATTATGTAAATGATAAATTATTAGCAAATGAAATCAAGGAGAGTAAAGTTTCCAGTTAATATATTCAACGAAATTTATATAGATATTCAAAACGATAGAAGTTGAGTTCACTTGCTCGATTATTTTGTTGATCTCACTTTAAAATTTATTGCATCCTTCTCATATTAAATTAATTCTCAGTTTCATCACAAGTAAATTAATTTAGTGATACATTTCATAGATATATTTAGAATAGACTAGATATCATTCAAATGTATGAATATAAAATTGTATCGACGCTTTCAACGCTAAAGTTTGAAGTTTTGAAACTTGAAAGCAATTATTGATTTTTCAAATAAATTAAATAATTGTTAAAAAAAACAAATAATTCATTTTATATACAAAGTTTAACATTGATTAATTAGATTAAACAAATTTTTCAAATAATTTTATATACAAAGTTTAACATTGATTAATTAGATTAAACAAATTTTTCAAATAATATACCAGTCATAAAAACTGGTAGTGAAGTTTAACAAATATTAATAGTCAAAATTAATGACTGCATGAGTAAATTACTTTTTTTCTGCTCCATTAATATTCTTAAATGCAACGTTCATAATATGAATTTTGCCCTCTTTTTATATTTTTTTTTATTTTGAAGAAAAAAATAATAAATCCGAATTAATGATGCAAAAATTAACTTACATACGCCGTTGTCGTATTCTTTCAAAGTGACAATTTTCATGAACATAAATTCAACAAAATTACACATTCAACTTACAAATAAAAGACTAAAATTCGCTTAATGGAAAATTGTAAATTGTGAATGTTCTTTTTACTGTCGAGCTGATATTAGGTTTATGTTCAAGAAAACTTGTATCTAAAATCTTTATTTCTTGGTCAACTGTCATAATTTACTTGCATTATATGCAAGTTTTGAACATTAAAAGCTAACAATGTTGACCAAATTAAAGTAGTTTTATATCATGCATATATATATTTTATAATAAAAGTGACCTATTGTGTAATGAAACTGCGATAAAAGTAAAAAAAAACTTTCATAAATCTAAACATTGCGTTATTTGTTATTAAAATACGCTTAATTATTCTTTTAAAATTAAAAAAAAAAAAAAAATTTTTTAAAACAAATAAAATTTAGAGTTAAAACAACTAAACTTTATTTATTTCCAATAAATGTTTCGTTAAAAGAAACAATTTTTGAGTTGATTCAACTAAACCTTTCTCTGTCTGAAGTTATTATTATATTTGTTGAAAAAAATATAAAATACTTTAAATCGAATCTAAATCATATATAACAAAATACTTGTGTACTATTTCAACGATACAACTTTCAGGAGTGTTTTCGCGTTTCAGTCAGCCAACAATTGCGTAATCAAAGAAAAGAGTTTTATTGGCTTTTACATTATGTACGTCGAATCATTTGTTAGATAAAGTTAAAGCAGAAGTAAATATAGATTTCATTTCCTTTAACATGATTTTATTTGTTAAACATAGATTATCCAAGAATCAACATCACAATATATAATTACACTGCTTAATTACATTTGTATCTTTGTACATCAGTGGTATATATCTATATGTATATCTTCTAAGTCTTTATCTCGTCTTTTTATCTCGTCAGCGCGCTGAAAGTACACAACAAAATATTAATATTCCGTTTAAGACTTCATTAAATAACGTTTAAAAGTCTTCATCTATACAATATTCCAAGTGTATGATATTAAATATGACAGAAGGGAATTAAAGTGTGTAATACAATTATCAAAAAAAGCTTTATATCAAATGGAAAGAAGTTTAGAAGACAATTTATAATTGCATAAATATGCCCAAATTAACGAAATATTTTTTAATTTTTTTCAGTCAAAAATGACAAATAATCATAAATCATCATAAATTCATCATCATTGTCATCATCATTATCATTCTTATGTTAAAAGTAAAATATATAGAAACCAATATAATTGAAATATAATTGCACTTTTTATGAGTGAGAATATAAATAACTTATGTTGTATACTTCATTTCTTGTAAATAACACTTTTAACTTAACCGATATTTAATTCTGTACAGATGGGATTTGATAGAAATAGAAAAAAAGAAACGGTGGTATTGACGTTCAAACTTTGAGATTTAAAATATTCCTGAAAATGTATTTCATGAACTTTTCTTGTGTTCAATACCGTCTTTGTCATCTGGCAGCTGCAACAGAATAACAAGATATGTCGTCGTCACTCCAATCATCTGCAAGTGAAGAGCAAGTTATCACAAGAATGTCCACAAAAAATTTTATTATAAAATAGTTTAACGATATTCCATTCGCATTTTTTTACAAATCATATAAGGAGAATCTTATCAAAAATATGATTTAATCTAATAATTAAAAAATGAATTAAAAAAAAGATATCGTAAATATTAATTAATAAATTAATGAGTTAATTAACCCTAGTAAAAATTGAACAAGGCTTTCCTGGTTAAAAACCGTATAATTTGTTGCAAGGTTGGAGAGTAGGGCCAATATAGGGCCTAACCAGGGCCATATTCAGGTCCAATAAAGGTATAAAACGCCTATCCACACATTGCATATATAGGGTTTTATGGACAAGCCATATTAGTCTCATATATATATTATAGTAGACTTAATTAGGCCAACATTGGATTTCCTCAAATATCCCATACCAGGAAGGCCTTATCAGGCCCATATTGGGAATACCTAACCAAGGTAATTTGTAGGTAAACATTTCAAACCAATGTGGGTCTCCCAAAAATCCTACGTAGGACCAAAGTTGGTCCAATTTTGGAACAAATAATGTCCAAGTAGGTCTTAGGTGCAGCCGAGTTCAAAATTTTACTAGGTCATGTATTTATTATTTTTCAAAGTTATTTTGAAAGCAGCACAAACTTACCGAACGCAGCAGCGGTAAATTTACATTGAAACAACCTGCAGCCAAAAACTTTAGCTTGCGATTCAACAGATGTAGCGTTGACTGAAGATTCTGTAATCAAGTGAACTTGGTCTTTATATTCTGCATGAGTCCGCGTTCTAAAGGGATGCACTCGGCATATGACGTGCGTCGAGTTTGAAGCTCCCATTAGTTACATCAATCATCCTCGTTTCATTTTGGGTTTGATTTGACAAAACTTGCAAGACTTAATTGAAATCTCGATACTTACGATGTTTTCCTGATAACCATGAAGAGCTAAGGATTTTCTTCGTTCAAACAAAATGTAACCCATGCAATTAGCCTGCAAATTTAAACAAACAGACAAAATAAAAGTAATTCTACTTTGTAGCCAATTCTTCATTGGTTAAGAAAAAAAAAGAGAAATAAAATAAATGAATAAAATTGAAGAAAGTGCAGTTAAGTAAATTGAAAACTAAATAAGATATCGATTAACTGTGAACTCGAAAATTTGGTAAATAAAAATCTCAGGATCAATGAAGCGAAAGTGCAACAAATTACCTCGCTGGAAGTAAAGTGGCAGCAGATGTGGAGCACCACCATTTGACAAATGTAAGCAAACAGCCAAGAGCTTAAACACCAAACGAAGTAGTACGGAATATCTATGTCCTCGGAGGAACAAAATTCGAGAAGGAAATACGAGTTACTGACGCTGTGCATTCCAAGATTGAAGATCCAGAAAAATAGACACCACGAGTTATCTTGAATGAACTTCTCGCTTATTGTCATCAGTTCGCTGAACATTACCTCGATCCACTTGTGAAAAAGAATTTTCAATTATTCTTTTTATTCGAATACAAGTAAAAAACTTTGGAAAATATTTGTGGTTTAGATTTGACAATATAAAGCATTTTATTTAATTTAGTAATAAGAAATAAGAAATAAGAAATAAGAAATAGTTATTTTCTTATTTTTTACTTTATTTGTAAAACAATTGTTTTTAATTAAAAAATGTTATTTGAATTGAAAAATTGATAATAAATTGATGATACACCTTAGTATCCTTTTCAATGTTGGATTCGTCTTTATGGATCGCCATTTCATTAAGTCCTGCAATTTTATTCAAAAATCGAAATCTTTGAGCGAGAGAGAATACCATTCCTACGAACTTATATAGCGAAGCTGCAGAAGCAATGTATAACACCATGTAACTGATGTTTTGGTACCATCGCTCGGAGAATGCTTGCATTCCAGCTTGATTTACCGAAAACCAAACCACAATGTTGAATAAGGCCAAGGCCCACATTCGAACTTTTGTCCCAAACTCGGAGCGCACGTAGCCCTTTTTTTGCAAACACTCGTCGAAGTCGGCAATACTGTTCCATGTATGCGTAAACTTCTTGCGGTGTAAAATTGTTGATATCAGATGCGCCATTAATAGTGTGTAATTTAAAAATACCTACACAAACAGACAATATATTTACTTTTAATTGTTTTCAGTGTAAGTGACGTACTAAACTAACTTAGATTTATAAGGCCATTACAAGTTTAATTAATAAGTTTAACTTAAGTCACGCTATAAAATGACTATTTCAATACATAAAACAATACATTAATCAATAGTTTTGTTGAAAGCAAATAAACTTTTGTCACTTTTAGATAATTTTTCTTATCAACACAAATTTTGCATTTAATTATTTCAAAAGGATTAAAGATTTGTCAGTTTATAAATAATTAGATTAAATTAAAAACAATTAAAGTTATTTTGTTTTTGTTTTTTTAATTTTATTTTTTTATTGTATTATTTTATTTTATTTTTTATTTTATTATTTTCAGGGATGGAAAGCATCAATTACTTTTAGCAATTAATTACTCAATAAATTACTAATTACAGCTGTAATTTGTAATTGAAAATTACTGAATTACTAATTACAATGTAATTGGTAATTAGAAATAGTTAAATTACTAATTACAGGTATAATGAATAATTAGAAATTGTTGAATGACTAATTACAGATATAATTGATAACTGTAATTTCTTCAATTACAAATTACAATGTAATTAATAATTAGACATTTTTGAATTACTAATTACAGATATAATTGGTAATTGAAAATTATTCAATTACTAACTAATTAATAATTTAATTCGTAAAATTTAACTGATTTAATTTGTAAAAGCAAGTTATCAGATAACTAAATGCAAGT
>JABFPJ010004076.1:0-14618 GCA_022817425.1 Gryon sp. ZL-2020
AGAACTGCGTCCGGACCGAGTCCGGACCGTGTCGGAACCATTGACGGTGTAGACACGTCTGCTAGGGGAAGTGTGTGAAAGAAAAAGTAGTTGGGAAAGTGTTAAGGAAAAGCGGTAAAGTGGAGAAGAAAAAAAGAGATAATTTGGAGGTTAGGATGGCGAGTGACTAGAAAAGTTGAGCAACGAGTACGTATTAGGGACGACAAACAAAGATCACTGGAAAGCAGCTTCAAAATAAAAGGCGCAAAAGAAAAGAAAAAAAAGGTGGCTTTCGAGGATAAGCTGACAATGGAGGAAATGGTCGAGCGCCTATGGGAGGAAGCGAGACACAGCAAGAAAGAGACAAAGAAGAAGAGAAGAAGGAAGCGAAAAGAGAGAAAGAGATAGAAAAATGGAAGGAGTTAGAAGAGAAACAATTGGATCTAGAGGCTAGGATGGAAAACATTGAGGGCCAATTGGACAGGATCTTGAACACGCTGCAGGGAAACAGGGAAAGCGAGGAACAGGCAGCGTGTGGCATATGGTCGCGTAGGGCTTGAAAGGCAACTTGAAGGGCAACTTGAAACGCGTAGCGTTTCAAGTTGGGCAAGTGGAATGAGCGGACTATCGGAGAGAGAGACGGCGAAGGTGAGGAGCATAGTAAGGAAGGTAGGAAACGACGAGAGGAGAAATAATATAACCATACGGGGAGAAATCTGGACGATAAAGACTTACAGAAGAAAGTGGAGATGTTTTTGAACGAGAGACTGGAAATAGATGTAAGGGTGGAGAAAGCGTGGAAAAGCGGGCAAGTGGTGGTGGCGAAGATAGCGACGGAAAACAATAAAGGGATAGTGATGAAAAGTAAGAGCAAGTTAAAGGAGACAAGGATTTTTATAGATCAGGACCTGTCTTACGAGGAGAGGAAAAAGCAAACCGACATCCAGGCGTGGGCAAGGAAAAGGAGGGAGAAGGGCGAAAAAGTGAAATTAGGAGTAGGATGCAAAGTGTGCATCAAAGGAGTGTGGACCAGATGGGAAAATATAATGGAGGAAAAGCAGGGAAAGGAAGGAAATCAATCAAGAAATTAGGGAAAACAAAAGGGAAAAATGACGGATTGGGCGAGAGGAAGATCAGATCGCACAAGTGAGGAAGAACTCACAAACGAGAAGGATTTTTAGGAAGAGGGAAACGCGATATGAAAGGGTTTCTGAAGAGAAGGGAACTTATTTTGAGCGCAGAGAAAACGAAGGTAATGGTGTTTGGAAGGAAGGGAAAAGAAAGAGCAGTGGAATGGTTGAAAAAGTTGAAAATGAAAGAAATAAATGCATGCAAAAAAGTGTGGGGTTTAAGAGAGAAAATTTGCAGGGGAGATATTGAAAGAAGGAAAAAGTTTTTTGGATATTTGGTAGAAAGCATAATGACATACGGAGTAGAGATATGGGGGTGGAAGGAAATGAAGGAACTCGGAAGTGTGCAGGAAAAATTCTATAGATGGATTTTAGGGCTAGAAAACTATAACACCGAAATACATAGTGAGAAAAGAAATAGGAGTGCAAAAAATGAGAGAAAAATGAGCACAGAGGGCACAGAAATTTGAGGGAAGGATCAGAGGATTGGATGACAGCAGACTGATAAAGCTATATTGGGAAGAAAAAGGCGAAACAGGAGGTAGAGATCTATACAGTATAGAGAGAGAAGGATATTTGAAGGAGAGAGGATGGAGTAAGATAGGGTACGAAATGGAGAGAGAAAGACGAAAAAATGGAGGGGATAGAGGATTTACATAGGGGAAGTTATAAGGAGAATGGGAGTAGATATACAGGAACAAGAAGCAGAAGTCAGGATAAGACAAAGCAGATATAATGAGAATTATGTGAGAAAAACAAAGGAAGGAATACAAAAAGGAATGTAGGAGTGCAAATGAGCTGAAAACAAAAGCAAGATTTAGATGTGGAAACTTAGGAATAATAAATAAGTATTGGTTGAAAGAAGAACTCAAGAAATACACTTTGTGTGGCAAGCAGGAAGGAAGGTTGAACATTTTGTAGTAGAATGCGAGGTTGCGAGTAAAGTTTTTAAACAATCAGAGGTATTTGCACACGAAATAATCGATAAAATGAGGAGTGAGATAAGAAACAAAGAGATAACGGAAATGTGGAGGAAATTTGAGTATAAATGGAAGGAGAAGCTGAGAGTAGGGATAGGTAAACCTCGATAGTACTATCGATAGTATTCGATAGTTTAAACTATCATAATACATCGATGGTATATTGGACTATCGAATACTATCGGCAAATATATATATATATATATATATATATATATATATATATTCGAAAGCGTATTCGAAAAGTATTATTTTAAAATAATAAAGGACAGACAATTCAACTCAGATAAGTGCGTCCTTTATTATTTCAAAATCATAATACTTTTCGAATACGCCAATATATATCCATTTATAAATTTTTATATATAGTTTCATGTTAATTATATTGTGTGAACAAAAAAATTGATTTATTTAAAGTAGTATCATGTTTGACATTGTTTATATTTTATAATGGGTAAGAGTATAGCGTCTTTGTCTCCGTTTATTTATGAATATATAAAGAGAGACAGATGTAACTGTTAGAATTAAGACATTTTAGGAACATTTCTAGTGCGTTTCATTTAAGCATTGTCGGTTATATTTTCATCATTGAACATTTTAAATTTTTCAGACGAGATCAAAGCTTCACGTTCAAACTTGTATATTTATTAAACTTATTTATAATTATTTATAATTGGTGTGTTTATTTCTTATATAAATTAATTTAAAAAAATTAATTAAGTAAGTTAAATACATGTTAATATTTATGTTATCAAACTAACCTATAATCATGTTAAAAATTACTCATTTATATTTGCAAAATGTTTAACTTGGTATTAAATTCCGTTTTCTTATTAATATTTTATTTTTTTTTATTATGATTAAAAGATTGTATTTCTTATTTATGTTTAAAGAAATTCGAAATGGGCAAAGAATTATCTGTTTGGAGGAAATTCACTAAACATGATAATAAAGATTATACTCGGTGTGATGTTTGTAAATCGGACTACAAAACAAGCGGCAACACATCCAATCTTATAGATCACCTGAAAAGAAAGCATCCAGCGGACTATAAAGAAATAACTGGCAATAACAACGAAGACGATGAACTTCAGGAGCCGGAAATAAAACGCCGCAATCGTACTCTCAAAGACATGGTCGTCAGGATGCAAAGTTATGACAAAAATAGCGAAGAGAAAAAAAATTGATTCGATGCTGGTTAATTTTATTACCGATTCAATGCTTCCGTTCAAAATCGTTGATCGTGAAAGTTTTAGAAATTTTGTATCAGCACTAAACAAAAGATATGATGTTCCTTCTGACAGACAACTTAAAGATTCGTTGTTACCAGATTATTATAAAACACTTAGAACAAAATTGACCAATATTTTATCTTCTGTTAAGTATGTTGCGTGTACGACCGACTTATGGACTTCTCCAGCGAATGAAGGCGTAATAACTGTAACAGCGCATTTTATATTAAACGGCGAATTGAAATCAGCAGTTTTAGATACTACGACTATTCCAGGACCACACACAGCTGAAAATATTGCCAATGTTAGTAAAAATCTTTAGAAAATTATTACTATTTAATAAATGTTTAAACAATTATACATATTAAATAATAGTATTATATTTTTATTACGTTTTTTTTGTAGAGTATCGATGAAATTTTACGACAGTGGAACATCAGAGAAAAAATTGTTGCTCTAACTACGGATAACGCTAGTAACATGATTAAAGCGGCAGATATTTTGAAAGTACGACATTTACCATGTTTTCCACATACGCTTAATTTAGTCGTCATGGATAGTTTGAATTCTGCATTGGCTCAGCCTGTTATTAAACATTTAAAGGAAATCGTAACATACTTTCGCTGTAGTACACGTGCAACTGAAAAACTAAACCAAATGCAACAACTGATCAACTCTAAAGTTTTAAAACTGATACAAGATTGTCCGACCTGATGGAATAGTACCTATGAAATGATAGTTCGAGTTTTAGAAATTCGCGAGGCAATGACACTTGCTCTTTCAACTTGTGAGAAAGGCCCTAATCGATTTTCTGAAGCAGAACTGACCATTTTAGAAGATTTATCATTGTTATTGAAGCCTTTCGAGCAAGCTACGCGAGATATATCCGGAAGTCAATTTGTCACAATCTCCATTATAATACCAATGATACATGGACTTTATTCTTCATTACTAAAAATGGAATCAGATTTAAAAACGGACCAAGGACGTGGTCTTTTTCATTCCCTAAAAGTTTCGATAATCAAACGACTTTTCCCGTATGAAAGTAGAACTTTGCCAATTATTTCAATGGTCTTGGACCCCCGCTTTAAATTATTGGCCTTTAGAACAGACGAACAATCGAGAAATGCACAAAAACTATTAACGAATGTAGTAACAACAGAATGCAGAGAACATGATACCGAGTTGCGTTCATCGGAAAACACTTATCCACTAGATGTTGTAGTGGCCTCGTCAGATTCTAAAAGGGACGATTTATTGGGATTTTTGGATTCTCGGAATATTTCTTCAACTCCTGTCAAATCATTTACAAGTAATGCTATCGTTGTAATAAAAGATTATATTGAAACACCAACTATCCCACGAAACAGTACCGACGTTTTATCGTTCTGGAAAAACCACGATTCGGTTATTTTGAAAAACGTCTATCCCATCAGAATGAGTGTTTTCGTCGGCAGGAAAAATTATTTGTGATAATCGAAGCCGCATGACAGCCGATAAATACAACAAATTAATTTTTATGAAGCAAAACTTTTGGCTTCATAATTATTAATTTAAGTCGTTTTTTTATAATTAAAAGTTGATAATAGGTGTTATTATTTATATGTTTATTTAATCTAAATTATTAAAGATTATTGAAAGATTTAATTATTTGAAATAAAAATTTCGAATTATATTCAGAAAATTTATATTTTCAGTTTTTTAAATGCCGATAGTACTATCGATAATTATCGATAGTTGGTAAACTATCGATAGTTTTCGATAGTTGAACCATCGAGGTTTACCTATCCCTACTGCTATCGCCTACGTGAACAAAATGGGAGGAATTCAATATCCCAACTTGAGTGAGGTGGCATTTGATATCTGGCAGTAGTGCGAGCAAAGGAATGTTTGGGTCTTTGCATCTTATATTAGATCTTCGGAAAACGTTGATGCAGACCGCGAATCACGTGTGCAAAATGTCGATACCGAATGGGAAATTGCGAATGAGGCGTTTGAGTATGTTGTCGGAGAGTTGGGACGACCTATCATTGATTTGTTCGCGTCAAGAGAAAACGCTAAATATGCAAAGTTTTTCTCTTGGAAGCGGGACCCGGAGGCGATAGCCGTAGATGCTTTCACTTGCAACTGGCGCGAAGTGGGTTTTTTCTGGACTTTTCCACCCTTCTCACTCATCCTCAGAGTGATTCAAAAAATCAAATTGGATAAAGCAACCGGTATTTTGCTAGTCCCTAATTGGCCGAATCAACCTTGGTTCCCATTTTTCCATTCAATGCTTATATCAGATTGTATAGTGATAGAACCATCTGCTAATTTACTTTTATCTCCCTGCAGATCTCTACAGCACCCGTTAGCCGAGAGTCTGGAGATGATATCAGGAGTATGATCAGGACATTTTTCTTAGACAGAGGACCACCAGATGTGGCGATAAAGATTTTGATGGCATCTCTCGCTCTCTCTACCCAGAAGCAATACGCCGGGCCCTTGAAAGAATGGTGCCAATTTTGTCGGTTCAATAACCTTGACCCTACTCGAGCAAAAACGTCTGACATCCTTCAGTTTCTAACACAAAAATTCACGCAAGGATACGAATATAGTTCTTTCGATTCGCGCAGCTATCTCTTTCATTTCGTATAGGGATATTTCAAAGGAGCCTCTTCTGAGTCGATTTTTTAAGGGTGTTTTTCGTATTCGGCCAATAAAACCCAAATTCAATAAAACGTGGGACGTTGAATTAGTTCTGAGAGAGATCGAGACTTGGTGGCCTTTGGAAAGCCTCGATTTAACCAAACGCCAAACACTGGCGGCCATCAAACTATCTAATATCAAGCGTTTTGAGGATCGATATGAAACAGAAATTACGGATAAAATAAATACTTCGCGTCCGGGAGCGTTTCAACCCCTGTTAACGTTACCGATTTGCAATGAATTGTTACTCGTCCATTAAGAAAAAAATGATACTTTATTTAGTACGAATAATCCATAAGTAGATGGTTGAAATCGGTTTTAAAAAGTTGCGGTATTGATTCATTTTTTTCTGGTCATAGTACGCGTCACGCATCGACGTCGGCCGCGATGAAAAGAGATGTAAATGTTAATGTGATTAAAAGAGCGGCGGGATGGACAGAAATAGTATATATTTGTACTAGGGTGCTTGCGCCCGTATGGAAAACGACATTTTTCTGCACGCGGGACAGTACGGAAAGTGGCTATTTTCCGTACGAGTGCCGTCAGACACGAGTGTACTTTAAACTATATGAAGATTATTGGCGGGAACGCGGAATAGAAGGCCAGGCGTTCGAAATGTTTTTCCACTGAAATAACTCTAGCAGTAAGAAGCACTACTACATGTTAATCGTTCGAACGAGACTTTAATATAATTTCAATTATACGAACTTCACTGATAGTTCGTTTGATTTTTCAATTACTATGTACACATAATTAAAATAAAAAGAAAAATAATTTTTGTTTTAGTTGTGTTAGATTTTTGTACTAAGAATAAGAATTATTTATGTGCACTAATAATAATTTAAAATATGTACACTAATCTGTACACTATTATGTACACGAATAATAGTTTCGTATACTAATTTATTTTTTATAATTTAGCTTAACGTATACTAATTTATTTTTTATAATTTTTATAATTTAGTTTCGTATACTAATTTATTTTTTATAATTTAGCTTAACTTAAATAACATATATTTATATAAAAAAAATACTTGTAAACTAAGAAAAATGTTGCTAATGTTGACTCCATTAGTGAAAGAGAGAAGCAGTGAATTCGATTGAAGAATCATCTGAACCATGTTAGTTAATAAATTAGATTTTATTGTAGATTCACTCCCCAAGTTGCAGATTTTTCAAATAAAATTAGCGAATGTACTTGACCATATTTATTGATATCAATACCTTATATTCAGAAAATTTTCAGTGATTAGTTATACTAATATGTTTTTCATTTTTTTCAAAATGAAAAACTAAAGATTGATTTCAAATTTTGCTTAAACAAAGTTTGAATTAAAATAAGATTTTACTTTAGATTAAATATTTGAATTCAGAAAGTTGAATATGTTTTAGACGTCATTATTTTTGATTTTTCATATTTTTTGTACTTGGCCTATACTTTTTAGTTTATCTGAATTTTTATGTTTCATATCAGCTTATTTTTTGAATTGGTAGAAATGTCGTCGCTTACAAGCCGAGCAAATTGCATGATCCAAGTGTCAATGAAGGTATAAACAATTTTTTTTGTTGAATAATAATTCTTAAAAACTCCTTTTTTATACAGTATGACAATGAGAATGTATAGTAGGGATATGCAAACAAAGGTCTAGTGGGGTTTGGCTAGTCCGTTGTCGAAAAACAACATTTCTGAATTTCAATTTTTTCAAAAATTTAAAATTCTAGAAAATTTTAAACATTGCAAGATTAAAAATTAAAAAAAATCAACCATTTAAAAGATAATTATAGTAATATAGATACACTTTTTTATTCCACGCTTAGCGGTATATAGTTTGATTGTATACAGTCAAATCAATTAATTTCATCTTTTGTTAATTGTGAATATCTTTTATTTGAATTCTGTACATTTTAGTGATATTAATGTTTCAGCTGATGGGCAAAACATGGGTTCGATTCTTCGTCCATTACGTCAGCGAAAAAGACGTTCTCGAAATATTCGACCGGTAGCCTGCAGAATTAGTAGGCGATCAGTTGAAGAAACTGGTAATATAAGTAAACATTTATCTAAGTTTTGTTGCTATGATTAAAAACGAAAAATTTAATTTGTAGCACCACATTTCGTTAACATGCCTGATGAAAGTGATCACATTGAAGAGTTAGTTATTCCAAATAATAGTAGTATTCTAGCCTGCATAAATAATTTCTATGCAGTAAATGCTGAAGAATATGTGGTTTTTAGTCCTGCGCAGCGGAGAAAGTCGGAACTAGCAGCGCTCTCGTACCGAAAGCTGTCGCTTTCGATACTCGAAACGTGTTTGTTCCAACTTTCGATCCTTTGCGCAAGACTGAAAAACGTCGTATCGGCGTTATATAGTACTATATATATTTACTAAATATTTAGTTAACTAAAAAAGTAATATACTATTTTTAAAGCAGGATGAGGCAAAATAATTTTTCTTGTACAATTCAATTCTACGAATTCCAATTCAAAAGTTGATTGCACTTTTTCAAAAATGGCAATATTTAATAAACGGACGTAACAGTTTTGGCAAAATCTTGATCAACTTCATATATAAATACGTAATTAACTTGTCTATAAACTACATTTTTTATTGGTAGAAGATATTTTTTATCGTTTGTCCCATTCTGAATAAAATTAGTTGCAAATTTCATGATGTATTTAATTTTAATTTCATACTATGCACACATAACATTTCAGATTTGGCGGACACTCTTAATAATGAAGACAATGAAGAAAATGAAGAAACTTTAACAGAAAGTGACGGTAATATCACAAAAATCAACTTTGCATTTTTATGCATACACGCATAGCAATTTCATAGAATAAGTCTACAAAATCACTTATAGTTTTATTCTATGTTTGTTACGTAATTATCTCAGAAATAGTTTTATTCGGAAACAGTAGCATTTTACAAAATATTTGTTTATTTTTTCAGAAATTATGTATATGTATTTAAAAAATTATCTTTACTTAAAGGATGTCATACTTCTAAAAAAATCTACATTACCGACATTTGTGTTCTATTCACGTATTTTGTTTATATACAAGAATATAAAGCAATTTTTGCGAAAATGAAGGCATTACCTCAATTCTTTATTAAATTCCCTTTTAATTGACTTATACAAAGTGTTTGTTAAAGCTACAGTAATTGCGTAAAATTGCATTTCGTTTTGCATAAACTTGGACTAACCTGCAAAATATGGTAAAAAACGAAATGCAGTTTTGCTCGATTACTATAGCATTAAAAAGAAATTTGCTTGGATCAATTTAAAGGAAATTGTTTAAAGAATTGACGTAATAACTTTATTTTTTATATTTATTCATCATTTTTATGAAGTTAAAGAAAAACGTTTTTGGCGCCACAGTCAGAATTCGAAGTTGGCCTTTCACTTTGACATCCTCTTAATCGAAAAAATAAGTTTCCGAAATTATGGTTTTTTAAATTATTCATATATTAATCCTATTGAAATTCCTACTTTGGATATAGCTTTAATATGTTCCTTTCATTATATTTCAGATAATGACGTGGAATACGAAAATAATGTAGCACAAGCCACAACCGAAGAGGCATCAGACAAGGAGGCTTCATCAGACATAGAGGGTTAGTTTTTTTCATTAAAATATAATTCCCAAGGTCAATGTTAAAGTTCAACTATACATGGATATTTAATATGCTTAAAGTGAATCTTCAGCTGTATAAGAGAAAAAAGGATAAAGCTAATGATGACTCCATTAGTAAAAGAAAAGCTATTGAAGAATCACCTTAACCAACTTTGATAATTGAGTCAATGGTTATTTTTGGTATTTTTCAGATGTTCTGTAAATGGAGTTTATTGGACAGAATTAACTTTTCGAAAATAAGCCCATATAATGAATAAGATATACATAATTATCATTTTGATCCGACAGCTTTATTTAAAATTAATTTTTTTTTCTGTACATTTATTATACAAATTCTAATATATATTTTCTTTAATTACAGATTCAATGCAGCAAAATGCTGGCATAAACGCTAAGAGACTATGCAAAGTGTGCTACATTTCACCGGTGGATTGTTTTGTCGAACCTTGCCGCCACGCACAAGCGTGTCGGCAATGTATTGGCAAAATACAAAACAACAAATGTCCGATTAAGGTGCGTTAAGCTGCACCCCAAGGTACGGAAAAATGAAAAAAGAACCATGCCAAATTTGTATGCTATTAATGGGCTAATTATGTACCTCAAAAAAGATTTTTGTACCACCCCATAAAAGCCGAATTTCAACTTTGGCGCCAGCTTTACGTAAAGCTACACCTAATTTAGCATATAATAACGTTAAAAAAACCCTAATTACTCTAGAATTTATGTGCTCATTATGTGCTATAAGATGCACATAATTAAAATTAATTTTATGCACTCAGAGAACTGTTTATTTATATTAAATCGAATATTCTTATGTTAAATAGGTGTTCTATTCAATATATGGACAATATTAACGTCTATTCTAATTACAAAGAAGAACATTAACTTTAAAATTAATCTACTCAATTTAAAACTATTCTATTTACAGTAAATAAAATAATGGTTTTAGGTTAAACGTTTCTAACCTAAATAGACTGTTTCTGTGAGTGTATATATTTTTTCAAAATTCAATGAAAAACTAATTAACAAAACTTAATTAATAAATAAAAACACAAATATAATAAAATAAATTCATTTAAAAACAAAATTAAGTTTTTAACTTAAAAAACTTTTTTTTTAATTTTTTTTATGTAAAATTTTTAAGATAATTTTTAATTAATTTTTTTTAATATTATTTTAACTTTATTTAAATGTAAATTTAATTTAGAATTAAATAATTCATTGAAAATTAAAAAAACATTTTTGAGTAAATATTATATACAAAAATGTATATCATGTATGCTGTAAAGCACATAATTGGCACGTAATTTCTATATGATTTATGTCTTAATTTATGTTTGATAGTACAAAGTTATGAATATACAGTTGGCACGCCCACTTTCTAAAAATCAAAAAACTTTTATTAGAAAATTAAGAACTCATTAAAGACAATTTATACCCGAAAACAAAAATTTTGGAGCAATTTCTCATAACAAAAAAAAAACAAAAGTGGGGATGCCACTATTGCGTCAGAACAGCGCCCCCTCTTAAATGAAATAATATTTTTGAAAAATATAAAAAGGAAATTTTTGAGCTAATTAAAGACTAACAGGTCGATATATTTATTTTCCTTTTTAGATTAATTAAACATAATTATTATCATATTACAATTTTTTCTATATATCTTTTAAAGTCTAAGATATATATGCATTATATCTTTTTAGATATAATGAGAATCCAAAATTAGTTTATCGATGTAAATAGTAGTCTTTAATGGGAACAAAATTATGCATACATTAAATAATAAAAAATATTTTGTTTATTGTTACTGGGGGTGCTCAATCAACGTATTTTGTTTTGTTTAAAATCTCTGCGCTACTCGTTAATATGCAATGAAAATAAAATAATACATTTTCAAAGCAACTTGTAGTCTTTAATTAGACCAAAATTATGCACATATAAAACAATTAAAAAAAATTTTTTTATTGTTAGTGGGCGTGCTCAAATAAAGTAATTTTGTTGTTGAACGTTTCTAAGCTTTTTGTTTATATAAATGAAAATCCAAAATTAGATTTTCGATGAAACTGGTAGTCTTTAATTAGACCAAAATTATTCACATATAAAACAATAAAAAACATGTTGTTTATTGTTAGTGGGGGTGCTCAATTAACGTAATTTTGTGTGCTTTTTATGCGCTTTAAATTGCTCATAATAAAAACTGTTTTTCATTTAGTTAAAAAACCAATATGCCTAAATAAGATATTTTTCATATGCTAATTATGAATCATAAACTAAAATTATGTACTTACACTCAGGGAAATTTGAGAGCAATTTTTACTAAACAACGTTGTAATCTGAGAACATATTCAAAAAAGCGCAAATTTTACTGCGTACTATACCAATTTTTACTATGTATACGTAGTAAAGTTAATTGATATTAAAGTAGCAATTTTGAAATAAATATTATTCTAATGTGCTAATTAAACATCAAATTTTACTACGTATAGCAGTACAATTTGCTCCTCTTTTCAATATGTTCTCAGATTAGTACGTTCTTAAGCAAAAATTCATAAAAAATTAGTAAATATTCCTCTCAAATTTCCCTCAGTGTAGCTACACCCAACTTTGTAATGAATATACAGTTGGCACCCCCACTTGTAGTCTTCAATTAGACCAAAATTATGCACTTATTAAACAATTAAAAATATTTTGTTTATTGCTAGTGGGGGTGCTCAATTAACGTAATTTTGTAGTTTAACATGTCTAAACTTTTTATTTATATAAATAAAAATCCAAAATTAGATTTTCGATGAAACTGGGTAGTCTTTAATTAGACCAAAATTATTCACATATTAAAGAATAAAAAAAATGTTGTTTACTGTCAGTGGGGGTGCTCAATTAAAGTTTTCTTGTTGTTTAACGTTTCTAAACGTTTGGTTTTATAAATGAAACTCCAAAATTAGATTTTTCATGAAACTTGTAGTCTTTAATTAGACCAAAATTATGAACATGTAAACCAATTAAAAATATTTTTTTATTGTTAGTGGGGGTGCTCAATTAACGAAATTTTGTTGTTTAACGTAACTAAGCTTTTTGTTTATATAAATGAAAATCCAACATTAGATTTTCGATGCAACTTGTTATCTTTAATTAATACTGATATTTTGGCAATTTAAAAACGAACCCTAACTTAAGTTATATTATAATTATATTGCAATTGATAAACATTTTTTTAAATAATAGTATCTAAAGTAATACCAACCGATTGCTTGTGTCGCCGTCTGTAATATAATTACATATGATATATAATTATACAGGGTGACAAAAAAGTTCCGGGACGGTCAAATATTTCGAAAAATACACGTCAAACGAGGAAAAGAAAAAACACGTATCGAATATTTTTTGAAGACCTATCAAACGGTACCCAACTCGCCCTTACACCCCCCTTGGGGTGGGGGCGGGGGCAACTTGAACATTTTTAATGAGAACCCTCACTTTTTTACAGATTTGGATTCTCCGCCTCAAAATACAAAAGTTTTGTCTGAAACATTTTTTCCGATTCACGATAGATTTCACTGTAATCGTAAGAATTTTTTTTTTTCATGAATCCGGAAGAAAAATATGAAACCGCTCAAATATCTCGAGAAATTCCGAACGAATCGAAAAAACGAAAAAACACGTATCGAATATTTTTCAAAGACCTATCGAACGGTACACAATTCGACATCCCTGCAAAAGAAAATGAAAACGTTTTACTCTAACTTAACTACATTAGAATTATCATTGGTCAACTTTTTCATTGGAAAGTATTATTACTACGATGGATCGCCTTAGTGAACAGCACAGAATAACCCTATTGATAATGAGGGGCTTATGCAGAGGTAAAAGATCTTTTTAATGAAACATTCAGAAACGAAGGAAACCAAGTTTCAAAATCAATAGTCGAAAGAACTGTTAAACGGTTTGAAGAAACAGGTAGTGTTAAGGATCGAGGCAGATCAGGAAGACCAAGTACGTCAACAGGAGACGATAAATCCCTCGACGTTTTACTGGCCTTCATTGAAAATCCGCACTACAGTACCCGTAAAGCTGCACAAGAGCATGAAATGAGCCGAACGTCAGTTCACAATATTTTGAAAAAATTTAAATTTCATCCTTACAAAATGACATTAGTTCATGAGTGAAATGATGATGATTCTGATCGTCGGACGGAATTCTGTCAGAATATGATGGACAGAATTGATACTGATCCTAATCTATCATTCAACATTGTTTTCTCTGACGAAGCTACTTTCCAGCTGAGTGGCAATTGCAATCGACACAACTGCAGATATTGGTCGGATACAAGTCCTTTTTGGATGAGAGAGAGTAAAACTCAATATCCGCAGAAATTAAATGTTTGGGCAGGAATTTTGAACAATCAGTTAATAGGGCCATTTTTTATTGATAGTAATCTTAATGCTGAAAAGTACGAAGCCATACTTCGAAAAGAAATTATTCCGGCAATAAGACAAATTGCTGGAAAAAATTTCGCCCAAACATGGTTTCAGCAAGACGGAGAAGCACCGCATTTTGGTCTCAGTGTTGGCAATCATTTAAACACAGTTTTTCCGAATAGATGGATTGGACGAAGAGGAACAATTGAATGGCCAGCTAGGTCTCCAGATCTTACTCCCATGGACTTTTTTTATGGGGATATCTCAAGGATAAAGTTTTTAAAACTAAACCCCTTGATTTAAATGAACTGCGTCAAAGAATCTTTGATGAATGTGATTTAGTTCCCCCACAATATTTAACAAATTCTGTTGAAGCATTTTATCATCGACTTGCTTATTTGCGATTCCATGTTTTCCTTCGAAATTTTAAAGTTGCTCCTGCCCCCACCCCGGCGGTGAGGGGCGAGTTGGGTACCGTTGGATAGATCTTCTAAAAAACGATTACAGCGAAATCTATCGTGAATCGGAAAAAATGTTTCAGACAAAACTTTTGT
>JABFPJ010004077.1:0-14614 GCA_022817425.1 Gryon sp. ZL-2020
ACATGGTTGAGTTTATCAGTATCTGATTTTAAATTTAATGTTGATTTTTCATATTTTTTAATATTTAACATTTCTGAAATTTTTCTTTTTTGTTCATTATTTTCGGAATCTAATATTTGAAATTGGTCAAATTTGAATTGATGTGATGGATTATCTTCTATATGTTGAGTAATAACTGTATTAGTATGTGTTTTACTACTGTATTAGTAAATATTTCTCGTTAGCAAAAGATAATTAAATTAAAGACAATTCGCAGAAGGTTCATAAGTTTTTTCAAATCCGAATTGCAATGACATCAAATAGAAAAAAAGCCCCACAATTAATTGTTCCCCACAATGTCTCATGTTATCTGAAAAAATCATTGTGTCTTATCAGACTGTGGCCAATTATTTTTGCATATCCCCCTTCCCCGATCAGCATCCGCTGCTCGTGCTCGGCAAAGCCGATACGATGACTGATTAGTCAATTGCTAATACCCCCGCGATGTCTATCGCGCGTGTTTCTTCTTTGGTAGCTTGTCAACGACGCTGATCTTCTGGCGTATTTTTGGCTCGATAAAGGTAAACATTCAAGAGCCAAGTGCATCGCGTGCTTTTTTTATCTCTCTCTCCTTCTTCATCGTTTTTCTTTTATATCTTTCTTCCTCTTTTTTGCCGTTTTTCCCCTTTTTTCTCCTCGTCTTCTCCTTCGTTTGCCTCGCGTTCGTGAGACTCCTTCGCTTCGTGACCGAACCGTTACATAAAATGTGCAAAAGGTTGCCTTTGTTTTTACCGCGCGTTTGCGCGAAGTCTCCTGTTCCCGTCGATCGTCGTCGTTTCGTCTTTCTCCGTCTGTGCTTATCTCTCTCTCTCTCTCTCTCTCTCTCATACTCGGCCGCCACCGCCGTGGCGAGATTGTCTCTGATTTACGCTTGTTATGCGGCACCAGGTTTCCCATAATTAAACCTTATTTCTCACCTCTCACGCCCGTCGAATCGGCCGGGGAGAACGCGCGTGACGCGCAAACCAGATCGCCTCACTTGCCATCCCTCATTTATATTTCGCTGATTGCCGTTATTCCTTCCGATTCATTAACTTTGCAACGAGTCCTACTTTTCTTTTCGGTCAACCCGCCAGCAAAATCGTGTTATCGGTGCGACCAAGCCGAGCGAGATGGAAAATGGAATGAGAAAGAGCAAGAAGGAAACAAAAAAAAATATCTCATCATCGCTGAAGAATGGAAGAGAAGCGCTGCGGCGAATTCGGTAGCTCGACTTAATTGCGTGCCATCGATCGCTCGGAAACAATGTCCCGATAAGGTGCAAGATAGAAGATATCATTCACTGTGGAGTCATAAATTATTAAAAACGATTTGCTTCGGTGCACTCGCGAATTAAAAGTCCACGGCCAATTGACGCTGGTTGTCCTCTCGGGGGGGGGGGGGATGAAAGTAATGAATAGTCGTGGCAATTCATTATTGCTTTAAATATTAAAGTTCGGTTTGTTTAATGGGAAGAATGAGACATGATTTTACGAATGAAATGAATGGTCATTGAACAAGATCGAATCGAAAGGCTGATTGAGTTAAGGTGTGATTTTAAAATCAGACTCAATAAACTAAAAGTCCATTTGTTGAAATTATTTTTGTAAACAATTACTTATAAGGCGGTTTGATAATGCCACTATAAAAAATTTGATGTAAAAATATAGTATATACTGTATAAAATAGTTGTGATAATATTCACTACAATATTACATTGATAGACTAAGAAAAATAACTTACAATAAATTACTGTTTAAACAGTAACTTGATCACAGAATTCCCATTAACATGAAAGTTTCTGTTAAAAACAGTAAAAATTTTCCTTTCATGCACAAAAATTCTTGAAAAAGTCAATAAAAATTTGTGTTCAGACAGTAAATTTTCCAGTTTTTGACAGAATTTATTCGGTTAATGGGAATTCTGTGGTCAAGTTACTGTTTAAACAGTAATTTATTGTAAGTTATTTTTCTTAGTGTACTATAATGTTATAGAACGAATATAAAATTAAAGTTGGAATTTAAAAATGTATATGATAACCTTAAAGTAAATATTGAGATGACAGATGACAAAATTTGGCTTAAAATTGTATATTAATTATACAGTGAGTCGAATTGACATATATGACAATAATGTTTTATTAAGATTATAAATTAAACATAATGAACAAAAATGGACAAATATAATTTCAATATTATGTAAAGAAAATTACTGAATAATAAAATACTACTTTGAAATTTAATAATAAAAATTTGCATGCTCTTAATAAAATTTTGGAAATCGTTGAATGAGTTATTTAAATTTATAAATAATATTTATAATTAATGAATCTTAAGTAAGTATTTCAATGAATTGTATGCTGCTTTTTATTTAATCAATTCAAAGTCACGTATAAAAATTAAATTTGTTTTTTGACTAAAAAAAACCAAACCTAATTATAAATTCAATAAAAATGATTGGAAAATATTTTTTGTTACAATTGGATAAATTTATACCAGAATAGGTAAAATTATAGTTCCAATAATAAGATTATGTAGTTATACTGTAAAGTTATATTGCAACTTTAATCATTTATATCTCATCATATATAATTATAGTTAACGTACTATATTTTCGTAGTTCAACTATAAATTTTTAGAATGCTTATGTTAAGTTACAATTTATTAACTATATTTTTATACTTTGAATTTACTTTTCTGGTAAATGCAATATAAAATGTACTATAATTTTACACTTCACATTTACAGTGTGATTTTATCCCATCCCAGAAACTTATCACTCCGATGTTCCCAAAAACACTTGCGGATACTTAAAATTCTGCAACATTTAAAACACTATTAGCTAAAATAACATACAATCAGTAAGGTTTAATCCCCCTCCCCCTCCATATTAAACTGGTCTGAGTGGCGAGAATGCAGCTCGATACAAACAATGTTTCAAATGCTCAGACAAATTGGTCAGATTAACGTACAAGATTAATGATTGATAAGACCCAACGTAGGATTCATCAAAATCATTGGAATAAATTAATGACCGGGCAAGGAAATATTGCGCGTTATTTGCAAGAAGAGGGACGCTAGTTTGTTTGCCGATAATAAGTAGTGCTCTGCTTTGATCATGAAAACACCTGCAATTATGTGGGTGAAAAATGGTTTGGTCAAGCAAATTTTGTTGGCGCGAGTGGAAAGAGCAGCCGTGAACAATTAGACGAAAAATGCGCGGCGTAATTATAAACTGGCGTTGGGTCCTGGCGTCTAACGCCCGGCCAATTACAAGAGGATGACCCCTCGGGGCACAACGAAACCGTTCTTAAATTCCGGACAAACATGACAAGTGTGTCCCGAAAATGACCTCGAATGGTCATCGGAATGAAGCTTCGCTCGCGCACGCTAATTCTTTATTTCAAAGCCGTTGAATCGCAGAAGACGGCTTCGTATACAAATCATCCGTTGGCCTATACTTAGTGAAGAGTCAGCTGAGTAGCGCGATGTACAAATCATTTTTTAGTCTATACTTATGGACGTGGGGCTTCCCCTTTGAGAGAAAAGATGAGTGAGACGACGATAAAACTTGGGGCTTAGAACTAAATTGACGTGGATGAAAGGAGTGCTTGGTACGATGAGAAATATGATTGCTTGTATACGAAATACCGTGAAATTTAATAGGGAAATGGATGTCTTCATGCAGTTTGTGATAGTCTGATGAATGATATTTTAATGATGCTCATTTGTCTTTAATATTTTTTCTACAAATTATCTAGGATCAACTTAAACAAAAGCTGCTTCAAAATCTGGATCTTATACTGGCCTAAAACCTAAATATTATATATACAGCAAAAACTTTATTATACTATCTCTATTTAAAGTCTTCTCCATTTATAAAAAAAAAAATCAAAATTAATATTTCAATATCATTCTTAATAATTTTCTAAACTAATTATGATACATTTCAAGTATTAATTTCTCGATTATAATTTAGAAACAATTTTTTTGAATTTGTTAAAGTAACCGTTTTACTATAAATAAATGATCAGTCAAATATCAACCGTTTCAGCTACACCGTACTATTCGACAGATGATCCTTCATATCATTGCATTATCTATAATACCATGACCCGCAGCTCACTGCACGAAACCTCTGTTGGCATCAAAAAATTAAATCCTCATCAATTACCCCCTAACCCCCTAACCCGACACATGTCCTTTTGTACGCAGTGACTCGTGTCGGTGTCTTTAATTGAAAGGATTGCAGGTAGGCGGGCATCATCGGCCAAGCGTCAATGATATCCGCCACATGATGGTTCCCTGTATGATCTGTGAGCAGCGTTTTCAAATTAAATAATAACAAATAAATTGCATCAAATAATTACACTTTTGACCACTCTGATCATTACCCTTCCGAGATCATAATTACATGTCATTAAAAAAGAAAGATAGCAAAATGATATCGAGCATAACCAAATTTGCCAGGACTTTTTCATGCCTCGAAGGACTGTAATGACGTGCGATCGATCGTAACAGTCCTTCGAGGCATGAAGTCCTGGCAAATGATACGTAAATCAGAAAAGCGGCCGCTCCGTAGATTCCGACTTTTAGATTTACCTTCGAATTCCGCAAGATTGGGATCGAAGATGGGATAACGACTCGGAGGATATTGGCGACCCGGGACAAGAGCGAGAGGAGTTCACCTGCAAAAGCCCTGGAAAGCAGCGCGGCAGATCGGGCTGCCGTTGAAGCAGACTTACACGATGATCTTGCTTATTAAGTGGAGGCGAGTGCGGACGGATGGAAAGACTGACGGTGTATTATGGTCTCGAGATGGAGATAGGTAGGTACGAGAGTGGCTGTTCCATTGCCGATCCACAAACCGCTATTATTTATATTAAGTTTAATGCAACTACGTGACTGAATTCCCTGCACAACCGAACCCGTATCATTAGTATACACCTATTATTGTGTTACTACGCGCACCGGATAGCAGAGGCCATATGCATGATACAGAAGAAAGAAGGAAATAAAAAAAAGGTGAAAAAAGAAAGTCCGCGCGCGCTCACACACGTGTAGGCGTGGGATAAAAAGTCCTTCCCTCCTGGAAAACAAGCGTTGATGCGAATCCGATCCTAGAACGATACCCAAAGTCTAACGCGTGTTTATGATGGGCAGTTTGATTTATGTACGAATTCACGCGCTATAACAATGTATGTTCGCTGTTATAACAGGTTTTAAGTTGCGCTTCGTACGTTGTTGCGTCTGATTAAAATAGATAACGTTGAGGAGATCTAAGATCGGGAATTGGAGATCGGCTCATTTTGGATGGGCATTTTCAATTTCACATTTTTTTTCTTTATATAGTGTGAATTAGCTGATACCAGCTACTTTCAGTCTAACTTCATATAGATGATTATATTGGCAAGTGATGATATTGAGGAAGAGAATCGCAATTTCAGACTACATTTGATAATATCATGCTGGTAATGAACAGTTAAATCAAATTAGATTTGCACAATCATTAATTGTAGTATATACTTAGAGTTAGAATTATTAACTCAAAGTTCTAAATCTTACGACCCAAATTTTTCTGGTTAAACCATTTATTTCTTTAGTCGAAGGATCTAACTAATTTCATATTTAAATCATCTGCTCTTAGTTATTAACTGCCTATACTCGATCTCCAGGTATACAATAAACTTGCAACGAGTCTGTCACACTGACACTTCAAACTAAATTTTGTGCCTCGCACTCGGTTCTCGTGAGATGCATAACAAAGTGATTATAGGGATGGCGCTAGAATTCGAATGATTTACTTCCTACAACAGTGCCGCTCTTGACTTGGCTTCAGTTCTAAATCTCTCGTCTCAAGGATTAACACAATGCTCTTTGGCTAGACGTAGGCCGTCCCTCTCGGCAAAATTCAAATATCCCGCCATTCATAAATTCATCAGCACATACTGCAAATTATTATTGAACCTTCCGTTTCATGGATCTCCGCCGTTCAATCTAATTGAACTTGTCTCATTTTTTGTCTCTATTTTAAATCTATATATAATTGCTCCAAGTGGAAACCCATTATTATGCCTTACAAACAATATCAACCATTAACCAACAACATCGATTAACCATCAATCAAATTTTACGTGACGGAATGGATTTTCACCCATTGTTGATGAAAATTCGTGTGGTCTGCTTCATTGAGCGTGTAATGCCTGATACTGCACGCACCAAGATGGCGTGTTTCGCACAATCTAAAATCTCATAGTAATGCAAGGTGGCAAGAGTTTTTGACTCAAAGACTATTATCGTCTTTTTCGAGTGCAGCGACGAATAAGCAGGATAAAATCGTTTAACTTATATCGCGATAACACGCCATTACCACCTTCCAACCCATAATCTGATGGATTGTTACTGTTCCTCCTTGTTTCCTTTCTTCTTCGTCTTGGCTACCTTCTTAACTACGGTTAAATCCATTTTTATCCTGTGTCATAAGGAAAAAATCTGAAAACTAATAATAGTATATTGCAGATACCGATGAACTCTAACGGTCTAAAAGTGCGAAAGAAAACGCACACATTGTGTTGTGATTATAATTGCGAGACATTAGAATCATCTGCCTTGGAAAGATATAGAATTTGTTGAATCCTTCGCTACCTGGCGCCTTAAGATTACGCCGGCACCGAGTTAGGATCGTAAACAATTCAAGGCAATGGAGTGACCTAATTGCATCCTCATGAAAAGGCCATCCAGAAGGAATTCAGACCGCATAAGGTTTAGCCAAATTATAGCTTCCATGTCAGGTGGAATGATTGATGCTCTTCACCGACCTTCTAAACTCTGAAGCAGCCATTTTCCAGGAAATTAAACGCTAAAGCATTACGCAGCTGGGTTTGCCTGTTTCTTACCCAAATATTAAGATTATGCATGTTTCTATTGTCAGTTAATGGGTCTAATTGATGGTTGTTAAATGTTTCGTATAATGAAGTCGAAGGTTTCACGGCAATTCCTTATGGTCGCGAAATTTGAGTATGCCCTTTGGGCTAGAAGAATACACTTTAGCGACTTCTGTAGACTAACATGTAAACTACACTTTGTTCATAAAAGCAATACGTTCGTAAATAAGGAACAGGGGGCAGTTATTTGTTTTATACCCGGACCCGTTACCGATTTTAGGAAGGAGTCATTTTTCTGGAAGCTTTCACAAAGCGTCGATTCTTATCAGAGATATACCTATACCTATTTACTCTAACAAGTTTCATATTTTTTGGTTAACACACTCGAGATGTAACTAACAAGATTATTATCTCTAGAATCGTTCATTACATTTTTACTAGTTATAACTCGTCGAACTACACGAACATCTACTACGTAAACTTTTAACAAACCATGTGTAACGTAAACGTTGATATTACATTCAAGTATTTAAAATTCAACGATTCATTATAATAGATCACCGTGTTCTTGATGCTTTATCAGACATTTTCGAGTGATTGATTCGCAAATTAAAGTTACTAAATGGTCAACGCGATTCGACTCAACTTTTTCTCCTCTAATTATGTCATCCAACTTCTATCTTATTGGCTACAAGTATTAAGTGGATAGAGACGTTTTGCGCTTCAGTTAAGAGCGGCAGATTCCGGGCATCCGGGGTCCAAGAGTCGTGATGAAATAAAATAGCGCCACCCACAGGGTCGTTGCTATCTCTCAAGCATCTCGGCAATGCCTCACTTCAGGGCCCGATCCTGTGGGCCCACGCTTAGAAGGGCAAGGGTGCATAATGAACTCGTTAATTAACTATCAGGAAGCAACATCGAATCTGATAACGATAGCCACACGACGCGCCTTTCTCTGTCCCTGAGAGGGCACTCCTGCTGGGCTTACACGAAGTTTACAGGTGTAAGCGCGCCACGTTATTCTCTCCGCAGGGTTACATCCTCGCAATACGTTACTACATATATATACACTTTTGATACTTTTTTTTCTTCTCTTTCATTTTTTTCGTTTCTTCTTTCGTTTTCGTTTTATTATCATTTTTTGCTGTACATTTTGACGGTCATTGTTTTTTCGTTTTATAGCAAAAGACTTTAACAAAGCCATAGTCTGCTCGCGATATTTATCGTCATTACACACTTAATAGCCTGCTGTTACAAGCCACGAAAATTCACACAAAATTGATACATAATTTAAATACACGCACGGCCTCGAGACTCATGATGTTAATCTCGATTTCTTTTGCACTTTGATATGCAAAGAAAGAGGATGCTTCATGAATGCTCATTTTTCGCCGGACACGCATTCAAATTTACTTGTAATATCCTGTTAAAGTGTTAAATCAGCAACGGCAATGAGAAGGAGGTTATAAAGTTTTTGTAATCTTTAGTGTGATGAATTATATCAAGACAGATAATAACGAACATAAATTATAGTTGAAAACAAGTTTTTTATTCTTCTTCCTCTTGTTTTATTAATCTATGTAAATTGATTGAAAATTAAATGATTATTGTCCATTTTATGTCAAATAAAAGTTATTATATTAATTATTTTAAGACAAAAAGTAATATTGAAATGATTTCAAAATTGCTTAAAATAAATTCCATACTAATTCAAAAACATTCATCAAATCCCATTTCTAATCAAAAAATCGCCGGAAGTAAGCAAAACTAGCCGACAAAGTTTTCGAATAGCTAACTGACGTCACCCCAAATATCCTCAAATTGCATACGTTGTATGCTGATTTGGTTAATTGTTCTATCTGAAGAACCCCTAAATCCAGAGCCATAATCATAAGGCAGCCGAAAAATTTCTGGTACCATTTCCAAAATTGGTTTTAATTATTATAAAGCAAGAATCGCGAGAAAGTCGAGACAATGGTTAATAAATCTTCGATATGGACAGCGTTTAAAATCGCATCAGAGTTCTGATTGATATGCGTTTAATAATAGAGAAGCTCGGCGCCGAAACTTTTGGTCTAGGAAGTTGCGGTTCAACCACGAAATATTTTTTCGGGAGATGGCAAAAAAATGTTTCTTTGCGGGTGGCTTTGCCTTCATCTTCTGATTCCTTTCTTCTGTTAGGGAAACCAAAAGTGAGAGAGATGAAAAGGATATATATTTAATAATATGCTTTTATTCCATCGGGCTCCCGACGCCCGGATGCTCCAGGGCATCGGACGCCTACTTAGCTTCTATCCTTTCTTTCCCTTTCGATCCTTTCACTACTATTACGGTAGTCCCTGTATCGTACTCGCGCATCGCCGTCCTTCTTCTGCATGCTCTTGCTCTTGATTATTATATTCTTCCACTTCTGTCTATACTCTTCCGGGATCATGTTTGCAAACGCGAGATAAATGTCGAACGAAATAAGAGTCCGATGCTATCGATTCCCCGCGATCGCTGGATAAAGCGAAATCATGATTACGTCGCTGCCGATGACATGATTCACTCACTTCTATGCCGATCGCTTATTGATGTTTATATTTTGATACACTTGGTCCCGGGATGCTTTCTTCATGGGATGCTATGTTAGTGATGCCACCAAAAATATGATATTGGCAGACATTCTGCGCATCTTGTAAGTCGAGATCTTATTTATTTTTAAATAAAATGACGAAGTACAAAAGCAGACAATAAGGTGGGTTTGAAAATGGTTCCAAATATCTTACAATAAAAAAGACTTCAAGCTTAAAATATGACGATCATTCTGTTCTCTTTTCAGCCAATCCTGAATATACATTTACATAATCTATGTTTTGTATTATTTATATTATACAACAATGTAACGTACCGAGGTGTTTCGAAAATAAATGTCGAAGTACAGAGAATAAGAATACACAGCCTGAAAAGCATTACTTATGTGTACACGCTGGATGTACAGTGTACATATACTTATTGCATGTCGACTTGAAATCTATAGACCCAATACTTATAGTCTCACACAAGATAATAATATAAATATAATATAAAATACATAAATCTAAGTACTCGCGATATAAAACAGTTACAATAGGGTTTCCATCTTTTTTTTAATTTATACATATAGTAGGTCTGAAATTCTTATGAATGTGAAAATAACAACTAGTCTTAAAAAACAAATCATCGTTTTTGGATATCGTCACGTCATTTAATAATCCTTTGTAAGCATAAAAATTATGGCATAAATCACACAAAGTCGTCCCTTTTCTTAGAAATATTTCCACTTTATCAGCCATATTTCACTTATAATATAACCGAAAAACCGAAAGTGGACCAAATATCGGGGATTCCGCAAAACATAGTTGCGACAGAGGTTCACTTTGGCATCCTGGCCTCGAAATTTTTATTGCTTCGGGCCCGGTTGATTTTTTAACAGCATTTTTGAGAGCCCTTGTTCCTTAATTGCCGACCCGGCCCATTTGCATGTTTATGTAAATCAGCCACAAATTACGTAATTTCATTTTATTTTAATGATAACCAGTCACGTGTATTTTTATATTGCTTTATAATGTCAGTACAATCGATCAAAAGTTACGCTGAAATTTTTTTTTCTACATCAATCAAATATATCATAAAAATTATTCTATACGTTTATTTTTGTTTGCATTATTAAATTCTTTGTTTGAATTCTATATTTATGTACTTTCGGATTTCATAGTCTACTGCTATATTTACATTTACTTCTAATTTAAATTTTATTCACATAAATGGAAAGTGTTGTTACTTAAAATAGATTTGTTTCTATTACGTAAATAATTAATAGTAATTATTTAAAAAATTACTTACCATTTCAGCTAACCTCGCACGTTTTATATTTCAGGTACAACGCCAACTTTATATAAAGACTTGATATGTTCACTGAATTTATTGCACACACATTTAAATTTGTCAAATGCACACTTTCACGTAAACACTCACAAAACAGTTTATTATAATTACGTATTATATTTTCTTATTTCAATTACAAATATATTTATTATTTTATTTTTATTTCAGTTTTTAGCGCGAACTAGAAGCACTTTTCATAAATACTGATTTAAATAGTTAAAATATCCATAATTCTGTAATGCTTTCACTTTCGTTTTATGCAAAATGAAATAAAAAAGTGACATTATTCATCAGTTAGGAATGTTCGATTTAAAAACATAATGAAGTCACCACATGTAAACAAAAGACTGAAATGCTCGTAGCTTCACTTTCTAATGTTTATTTTGATAGTTTAGTGAAAAATGTTATCTAAAATGAATCAAAACAAATGAACATCGACAAAAACAAATGAATATCGACAAAACAAATGAAGTGACGTAATAAATCTAGAAAATAAGTGTACATCTATTTGTAAAATATTATTTTGAAGAAAATTGTAAAATATTTGTGATCAGGTGAGTTGCATTATTATCCTTTAAAATAATTGATATAGAAATGTTTATTGTTAACATTTTTCTTAATTGGTCAATAGAAAATGACATGTTTATTCTAAATTTAATTTAAACAAAATAAAATGAAATATTCAAGATATCAATTAAATAATATTTATTAAATTTACAGTCATCAGTAGAATAATATGCTTTTTGAAATTAATATAATTTGTATACAATGATAAATACATGTTTTATTTTTCTAATAATATCTTTGGTTTTCTATGCAGTTTTCGAGAGATTAAAGCAGAGTTTTCGAGTAAGTAAAAATTTCTAATAAAATTTTCCTGTATAATTTGTTCATTTATTGTATAATATTACACTGTAATTTAAACTTTTGCATAATAGGTCAATATAAATATTAAATATTAAACATATTTTCATTATATATTAATAATAAATAATTTATTGAATACGTTGATTAATTGAATTTCTAATAATCGTGCGTGATTACATTATGCACAAATTGTAATGATGATTTACTTTCACTTCTAAATAATTATTTCTTATCAAAACGAAATTTGACCATGATTAATATTTCATGTCGAGCGGAATAGAAAGTCGATGTATTTTCGTCAATCTTTTTAAATTGAAACACACACCTGTGCGTAATTGAACCCCCGGTCAGTGAAGTTTCTTGCAAAGCACGACATCCTGCGAATGCAAATTCGCCTAAATTTCATTGTAACACACGAATAAGAATGAGAGTTGAATTCACCAAGGAATTAGGATTACACATTCAGGACGGTGTTCGATGACGAGCCGTAGCGTCCAGAAAGTGGGAGCGTTCCGATCATCATCGAATGCATATGCACAAGCTCATTTGCGCTTGGTGCACGATCGATCATGCGTGAGGGCACGCTCCTATCTACATGTGCAACGGGAACACGTTGTTGCCAATTTTAACTTGCGGGAAAATACTCGAAAATATTATTCAATTCTGACGAAATCATTATTTCTTTCATTTTTATTTTCACCGAAACAAAAATAAAAAATTAACAAACATTGAAATAATTTAAATAAAAAATTGTTTGAATACAAAATTTTTGTCAATAAATTTCGGGAATGGAAAATTTTTTAATTTTGGGAGCGGAACGAAAATAAAAAATGAAAAAAATTAAAATTGATTTAAATAAAAAATTATTTTCACAAAAATTATTTTAATAAACAAAATTTTGTTCAACAAATTTCGGGAACGGAAAATTTTTAAATTTTGGGAGCTGAACGAAAAAAAAAAAAATTTTTTTTTCGTTGGCTCAGATCAAATGAGTCTTTCCCAGTTGGGGAAAGCCGCGGAAAAACCGAAGAATATTTACGAGTGCGGGCTCGTAAGTGATTTTCCTCGACATTGCCCCATAACCGCGGAATAGAGAATGAACGAATAAATATAAGTAAATCGGTTGCGTGCGTTCTCCTCGCGCGATGCTTCAAGTTCACGGAATCCGCAGGCTTTGACGTGCCGACCGGGTATTAAATTATTTCTTTTTTCCGCCGCGTGGAAAAACGAGTGTCGACCGTGTGCCATAAGTTACTCTAAACGCTCGTAGTAACAGATGGAGAAATTTCTTTTGATACTGTATAACTGTTGGCAATGCGCTTATCGAGATGATTCTAAATCAAGTAAATGGCTTTTGTGTTTGGAAATTGTTTGCTTTAACGACAAACTACGGACAAACGCGAACGATAATGAGAACCTTTGGAACAAATTTTAGCTGACCGTCGATGTTGTTACTGCGACTGGGCTGCTGTTCAGTTGTCGCACCAACTCATTTACACGTGAAACATAGTACTTGAATTATTTCATGCATTAAAGTCATTTTTTATTCCACTCAAAACATACAAGTTTTTTTTCTTTGTATTTTTTTAGAAACTTTCAAAATGTGGAAAAAACTTTTTAATAATTCCTACATTTCTTTGACATTTTTAATCTTAAACTAAAAGATTTAAATTAAAAAAAAAATTAAACAACAATAATTATCGTAAATATTTAATGTTATCAAAAAATTTGCGCATTTTTATGATATTTAAACTTTCTTATGAACTCTTTATTAACTGTTTTTTTTCCTTGAAAGTAAAAATTAAAAAAAAATTTTAAGAATTTTTAATGTGTAAAAATAAATTTTTGCCTTTTCCATCAATTTTAATTTTTCGTATGAATTATCATAAAATTAAAATTTTTTTTCATGATGTTTTTTATATTAAACAATTTTGTAACGGATTTTCGATATTCCAATGATTTTTATTTTTTATGTAAATATTCGTTTTTTGCGAAATTTTCGATTTTCGCATACTACAAGCTCAGTCGCACTCACGCTTTTACTTAAATTATGTAATTTTGCAATATGATACTATATAATATATTTAGTGACGAAGTGTGCCCAAAATTTGTATTCATCCCCTAAAGCACTGCAACTTGAATGCAACGTTGCTGTATCTTTGCGTGTCTTTTTGAAGTTTCAATTGATTCTTATTATGATGTTTCAACGTCTTTATTAATATCATTTTTTGAAAAATAACTGTAAAATAAGTATGTAACATATTTCAAGATAAAAAAAATACATACATATTATTCATTTTTATGATTAAATATTAAAATTAATAGCTTTAATGATTGCTTATTACTTATATTAATTATTTCAATTATATCCGACTTTAATTATTGAAATACAAAAAACGTTATTATTATTTTATTATTATTATTATTATTTTTATTTTATATTATATTTATTATAATTTCTAATTTGCAAAAATATATAAATTCAGGTGCATTTCATTAAAGCATAACATATGTATATAACATTTATATTTCATACTTTCTTACTTATATTTTAAAATTCCCTGAACTTATCTAAGAAACTCCTTTCTTGTCTTACATAATAAGCAAACGAACCCCATAAGAGATCCACATTACTCACCATTACCATTAATTTTCTTCTATTTCACACTTATAATAAATTTAATAACATTAATCATAATAATAGAATTATCGCAATTTTCAAAGCTAGCAATATTCCACATAGCCGATAAATAATATTTCACGCCGTTTTTTCATTCTCAGAAATATCAACCAAATTGATCCATTTTAATTGACCATACACACCTTTCCTCCATTAATAGTACAATGTAGAATTTAAATTACCAGCTTTTATTGCAACTAATATTTGTAAACTCTTTTTTTTTTTTTTTTTTTTTTTTTTTTTTTTTTTTTTTTTTTTTT
>JABFPJ010004078.1:0-14614 GCA_022817425.1 Gryon sp. ZL-2020
GCTTACGTTTACATATAATGTAAACAAAGACAAATAGTTTTTCAGTACTGGCTTTGTACGAAAACACAATGAAATAAGAAGTATTTTTTTATTATAAAAAATAATGTATATCATGTAATATATACTTTTTCACTGTATATATTTTGTAAGAATCAAATTATGATTTTCATGTTACTGCTTAATTTATTTTTATTTCTATTTTTTTTTATTTTCATTTAACACTTGTTTACATCTTTTGTTCTCTTATTAAGACATTTTGGGAATTGATTCAAAAGAAATCCCAAGAAAAGTCGTTTCATGATAGTCCTACCTTAAACATATCTTTTTCCATATTTTTTATAAAACTATATCCAAATATATATTAAATATATAACTTTTTGCCGAAAATATATTTTAAATATTTCACATATATTTCTGGATATATTTCAAAATACATGTTTTCCCCTACGGGATATATATGACGTTTTGCCAAGCTACTCCAATCCATCAAGCGAATTGCGAAAGTCCGATTAGTACGAGCGAAAAAATATCGCCGCGACATAACTTTATAAGCGTAACAAGTTGTCGACATGTCAATAATGTGAAAACACGCAGTTTCTCATCCAACTGCGTGCGTCTCAAGTGTCCTTCTCTCTGTCTTTCTTTCTTCTTTCAAGGAAGAAGTTGAACCGCCGAAGTAATATAACGTCTTCTTGTGTAAAAAAGAATTGCACTCCACGCAGTCAGCGAACACGACGAGCCAAAGTAGCTGGCAACGTAAGTTTGTATTAAGAAACAGTCATTGAAATGTATATACGTTGACAGTTTGAGAGTCCTCTCCCAGGCAGATTCAAATTGACCAAGGATACCGGCTCGTGTTTAAGCGCGCTTTGTATAAACAGAATATACAACGCGCTGCGCAAACAAAGACTAAAAGCTTTGAGCTGTAACGCTCGTCCTATAAGCAAACAGATATCAAAAACACTCAAATGCGATGAGTGTATATCTCACAGACAGATTCAAGTCCAAAATATATATTTATATATGCCTCTCATCATAACTTTACAACATCGAGTCCTTTTATAGCAACATTTATTGGCTTCGAATTCAAGTCTGCTAATATCAGATGAAAAGCTGATTTAACTTTATCTTCTTTGTTCTTTATATATATACCCGTAGGGTATATATAATATATTTTGAAGTATATACAGAAATATATGTGAAATATATCAAATATATTTTTGGCAAATAGTCATATATATTATATATTTATATATATTTTTGAAGAATATATGTGTAAATATGTGCACATATATATGGAACATATATTCTACATACAAAGATATATTTGAAGTATATTTAACATATATTCTAAGTGGCAAAGAGTTATATATCCAAAACTATGAAAAAAAAAAAAAATATATATATATATATATATATATATATAGTTTTCAATCTTTTCGTTGGAGTTTAGTTAGTGAATCATCGTCACCGACACCTTTGCCGGATTTCCTTACTAATGTAATCCATTTGTGATGAGCCGTTGGAAAAATAAACACCTTTTTGTCGAACGGATCGTCGCTTTTAGATCCAACAGAAAAGTCGTATTCAAAAGTTTGTAAAAACCCAGGAAACAAAAACGCTGCGGTAAATGAATGTTCAAATTGTCAGACTTTTTCAGGTTTTTCATTTGATTTGTATAAAATGTTTATTTAAACATCTTCTAGAAATAAACTTATATCTAATTTTAACATTAAAACAGCAATAAATTAGCTAATTATATATAATATTATATATAATAAATTAGCAGTACTTTAAAAACTACACATAATATTTTACCCAATAAAAAGGATCATATATTGTCCATATATAAAACATATATTAAGAATATATTGATAATATATATCGATCATATATAGACGACATATGGACTAAATACCGATCATATATTGACCATATATGAAATTGGCCATATATATATGGGCCATATATTGATCATATATGGAGTATTTTTGTAAAGTACTAATACACTACCAATATATGGTCCATATATGGTCTCCAAAAATATTCGAATATATATGGTCATTATATGGTCCATATATGGACCATGTATTTTATTTATATGGACCATATATATATGGATCATATATAATATGGTCCATAGCACTTTACAAAAGTATTCCATATATAGTCAATATATGACCACTATATGATCGAAATATGTTCCATATATGGTCCATATATGTTTAATATATGGTCCATATATGGTCATTATATGGTCCATAAATGGACTATATATTTTATATATATCGACCATGTCTAATCATATATTTTCCAGTAGATATATCCATATATATATTGCACATATGGTCCATATATGGTTTATATATGATCCATATATGGTCAATATATCTGTTCTGTAAACTAAACGTGGATTCCCATATATAATCGAACAAATATGAAATTTAAAAAATATGCGAAAAAGAATAATAATTGCAAAATTGTTACTTTTAAGTATTAATGAATGGATAAAATGTTCTTTAGAGTAGTTTTTTAATCAATATTTAATTATATATGGAATATATTATATTATTTAATATTTTTGTAAAATAATTGTATATCCCTAGTAAAATAAAAAAATATATTTCGAATATATTGTTTATATATTCTGAATATGTTTTCCATAAAAGTATATCCTTAAAATATATATTTAAGTGTGAGATTTTGCCATATTTTACAGACAAAATATATTTTTACAAATATATAACTTTTTGTCGCTTAAAATATATGTTAAATATATCGTAAATATATGTGTTATATATATACTATATATATGTTCCATATAATTTCGCATACATTAGCACATATATTTTTCCATATATTTTTTAAAACTATATCTAAATATATATTAAATATATAACTTTTTGCCGCAAATATATTTTAAATATTTCACATATACAATGTAAACATTATGTTTACATACGATGTAAACAAAAGCAAATACATTATGTTAACGTATAATGTAAACAAAGATAAATATCTGTGTTTACATATGATGTAAACAAAGATAAATGCTTGTGTTTACATATATTGTAAACAAAGGCAAATATTTATATTTACTTATAATGTAAACAAATACAAATACTTAAGTTTATATATAATGTAAACAAAGAAAAATGCTTATGTTTACATATAATGTAAACAAAGAAAAATGCTTATGTTTACATATAATGTAAACAAAGAAAAATGCTTATGTTTACATATAATGCAAACAAATGAAAATATCTATGTTTATATATAATGTAAACAAAAAAAAATACATTATGTTAACATATAATGTAAACAAAGAGAAATATTAGTGTTCACATATGATGTAAACAAAGATAAATAATTGTGTTTACATATAATGTAAACAAAGCCAAATATTTATGTTTACATATAATTTTAACAAAAGCAAATGTTTATGTTTACACGTAATGTAAACAAAAGCAAATGTTTATTTTTACATATAATGTTAACAAAAACAAATGCTTACGTTTACATATAATGTAAACAAAGACAAATAGTTTTTCAGTACTGGCTTTGTACGAAAACACAATGAAATAAGAAGTATTTTTTTATTATAAAAAATAATGTATATCATGTAATATATACTTCTTTCACTGTATATATTTTGTATGAATCAAATTATGATTTTCATGTTACTGCTTAATTTTTTTTTATTTCTATTTTTTTTATTTTCATATATCACTTGTTTACATCTTTTGTTCTCTTATTAAGAAATTGTGGGAATTGATGTAAAAATACTTAAATTAAAACACACATTTTTCAAAAGAAATCCCAAGAAAAGTCGTTTCATGATAGTCCTACCTTAATCGTCATAATATTCGAGGTGCGTCAGTTTGTTCCGGCTGCAAAATGTAAACACACAAACATTCACTCTCTCACAACTCTCAATGACCAATCGTTATCTCGCAAATTGTCAAATAAAAGCAACCTCGACGATAACTCGTTATTTGATACTTTCAATATGTTCTTTGCTTCCGTAATATCAGTTTGAGTGAATCACAGAATACCGAAAATGATTCAATTCAACATTTATAATAATATTTTTTTATTTTCTAAAATGAATTAAAAAAGTAAAGAAAAAACATTATTTACGTATATATTATATATAGTATATATAATATATAAATGTTAATTAATATATTAGATATATTAACATATAATATATATTGATATTATATATATTATATAAAATTTTAATATAAAAATTCTTTTAATCGATGCTTCATCGATCATCAATAATTTCAACAGATTTGAATGAAACCGAACTAAAATTAATCCCAAAAAGCCCTAAAAGATTGGCTAATATAATGCGAAGATTAAACATATCTAATTTTGGCTTTTATAAGAAATGCGAGACATTAGAATGTTAATTTGACTTATTATCTTTTCATTGAAAGGATTGGCTGTACAAATCTGTCGTGGCTTTCGTTGATTAATCAAACAGAATTCCGATGATTCTGCGGGATATTAATAAAAGATAGTAGTGAGAACAAATTAAAAGTCCCGTGCAGAAGGATTCGTTGATGAATCATATAGAAATGCGGTGACTAAGTGAAAGCCAAAAGTTCAAATTAATATAATCAAGTTTTTTAATTGAACATTTCAAACGTATTTATCTTATGTGTATATGAAATGAAATTATCTCAAACAGAAAGAAATAATTATAGTAAAAAGATTGCACAATTTATTTAAGATTTTATATTATTTATTTTGAAATTGCAATTTTGTCAAGCATCAAAATATTTAACATAAAATTATGCCACTGATTATGATCTTGCATAGTATTTTTTACAATTCTTTTTTTTTTTTTTCGAGTTTACAAGCAATACAAAAATGCATTGTAAATAAATACTGCCGATTAACGGATACAAAATTATCATCCCTTATATATACATTTGTTTCAAAAATTACAATTAGTCTTTAATCGAAACGAAGCAGTTAATAATTATAAAGATACATATAAAATTGAATATTGTAATTAAACCTGTCAATTGAACATTTACAAATTTACGTTATTATAAATATAATTTGTTTTCAATATTTCTTATGTAAAAGTGCAAGAAATATTAAATATTTTATTAATCGAATTTGATTAACAAATAATAACAAAATATAAACTAAATTTTAAAATCTAAAATAATGTTTTAGATTCTAAAACATTATTTTTAAATTATCATTTTTAGATTTTGTGATTTAGACATCGACCAAGAAATGAAAGTTATTTTATGTTTTTTACTAGAAAATTGTACAAAATGAAACGCAATTTGTTTCAAAATAACAAATGTTTACAAAAGTTCAATTGAGAAGTCTAATTATTTATAATTCAAGACGTGTAATTTTGTAAGTTTAATTCTAAATGTAAATACTGGAACATTTATATCGCAGTTGATCTTTTTCGTGATATTTCATTGAGCAAAATCTTAGAGAAATATTTTTCCGAATAGTTTGAAATAAGTTGGAGCAGCTTTGAACAATTGAATCAGTCTGTGTTTTATTCTTAAACTTTGGCAGATATGTTTACGGCAGTGTAATAATTATTTAAACAATAACGCATAATAAACATAATCAACCGAGAAAATACATATACAATATCTTTATCTGAAAAATATATTCTCCAAGATATGTAATATTTATCATCAAAAATGAAACAAGTTTCATTTCAAGAGTACGAAGAAATATCAACATTACGGAACACTGTTTCGGAATTTATTATCAATTTTTGTGTCAAAACGAATTCATTTTTTCATATTAAATTACAAAATGCAAAACTTAGTATACAATACTTTTGTTCCTTTTTTTCATTCGTTTATAGTATATATGTACTTAAAGTACACCGTAGTTCTTACAATACATCTAAGTACAACAGTTTAAATTAAACCTGTGTTGAATTTGTTCGAAATAATACTCTATCGTTTAGGTTTTGTCTATGTTGGAAATGTTGTGAATGATGCTTTTTTGTTTCTTAAATAGAGATAAGAAAAGTTATGCTAAATGTTCGAACGTTAAATTGTAATTTATATATTTGAATCCTCCTCTTCTACCAATGGACATACAATTTGAAATAAATATTCACGACGAAACAAACTTAAACGCTTTCAGTTGGACTTTGGAATTCGGACAATGCGTGAATAGGATTTTGAACTTTCTTCTGCGAACCCTTGCGAACTTTGGCGCGAACTTCTTCGGGTCTTTCCGGTCGAACGAGCGGCTTTTTCTCGGGAGCTTTCATCTTCCATACGACAATGGGTGACTAAAAACAAAAAAAAAAGATATTTATAAGTACATTGTTTATCATTTTACATTATAAATTATCATTTTCTATTCTTATTTTAAGTATAATATATTTTAGCGAAGGCTACTTACATACTGCATAGTCCAAAGGGAAATACAAAGTGCAAAAAATGTTGATTAAAGCATATTTCAAACGATTACTATAAGTGAAGATGATATGAGATATATGTATATGATGTGTGATATGATTTTTTTAAAGTGAATTATATTATAAAAAACTAAAACAAGTGTCTACTTCTGAATATATTTTTTCTTTAAAATATATTAATATGATATATTCATAATATATTCTTAATATAATAAAAAAATATATATATTCCATCTAACTCTTAATATTAAATATTAAAAAAATAAATTAAGAATATATTAAAAATATATTTGAAATATATTTTACGTTTTACTATATTTGCTGTGCGTTTTTTCAGTTCAATTTTATTATTTCTAATTTATTTATTTTTTTTTTTTTTTATATTAAATTTATTAAAATTTGTGAATGATTTTTGTGGCTACAAATGTACGATCTATGATAATTACTGTCATATAAATAAGTAAAGCATTTTGTGATAAGCATGAAAATTGATTAATTATCGTTATCATTTACTGTAAAATATCAATTAGCTAAAGCCTGCACTGACGTCTGACTAAGTTCTACAAAAAGTCAGAACCATTTTTGCTTCTACACTGAAACTACTGTTTTAATGTACCACTGAAACGGAGTATGTAATAGAGAGACTGTAGGGAATAGGTAAGTAGTACTGGATCAACTCTTGCGGCCATTGTTTCTCACTTCCATTATCGTCAATGGTCTACAGGCATGTTCCAAAACCAAGCAAGTACAATCAATTATACTTTTCTACTTTGAATTCACATTTATTTTGTTCTGCTTATATTTTTGCAGTTTTAAGTTTGTTAGAATATAATTAAAGTGAATTTAAATTATATAATGTCACCTAATATTTATATATAATATGCAAATTTCCTATCAAAACGAAAAATATTTTGCGAATATGTTGTTAATATATTTTTAATATATTTTAAATATATTCTTAATGTATTTTTAATATATTTTTAATATATTCTTAATATATTCTTAGTACATTTTTAATATATTTTGAATATATATTTTTTAATATAAGACCATATTCTAAATATATTAACAATATATTCACGATGTAATGCCAAAAAAGTAAATTTGGAGCATAAATATATTAAATATATTATTATAATTTTAAATATATTAAATATATTATTAAAAATATATCATGAATATATTAAGAATATATTATGAATTTATTAAGAATATATCCTGAATATATTATGAATTTATTAAGAATATATCATGAATACATTAAGAATATATTTTCATAGAAAAAATATATTTAGAAAATGTTAACAATATATTCGAAATATATTTTTAATATATTCTTAATATATTCTTAATATATTCTTAGTACATTTTTAATATATTTTGAAGATATATTTTTTAATATAGGACCATATTCTAAATATATTAAATATATTATTAAGTATATATTAAGAATATATCATGAATATATCAAGAATATACTTGTATAGAAAAAATATATTCACAAAATATTAACAATATACTCGAAATATATTTTTCGTTTTGCAATGGTTGAATGATTAATAAAAAGTGTTTCAATGTTTAAACATTGTATATTAATTCCATATTCATAGCACGTATATATAAAATATTCGCAGTTTTGCTTTTGTTCATAAATTGAAACTGAGAAAATGTATGAAAAAAAGCAATTATAAAAATTCTTACCGCAACAGTCGACTGTCTCGGATATTTAGTGGAAGCAACGTAAGAAGCTTTGACGGTTAAAACGACTGCGTTCATCAGATTTTTCGCTGCCTGAATGAGCGAAGTGGCGCTGTCAAGTCCCGAGACGATCAACTCTCCACTGATGTTCTGCACATCAGCCTTGACTTTGCTCGTAATGTTCATCTGATGACAGTACAACGCAATGCGCTGCAAATAAGCCAGCAGGTCCTTCTTCGTGGAACTTTCTGGACACTGATCGGCAATTTGTCGCGTGAGTTTGTCCAAATTTGTGCCCGCCTCGGATATCTTTTTCGCCGCGTTAATTACGTCCATTGTGGTTTTCAGTGGACCGCGACCCCGAGTGAAGTCCGTCATTTCCATCATAATCATGCACATGTGTTTGGCGAGGACGATGATGTCGTTGCCAGCGTCGTCCCACTTCGCCACCTCGCGATCGAACTTGAGCTTCTCGCTCTTGAAGAATTCGACTTGCTGCAGGATCTTTTGCTTGTCTTCTTCCGGCATCTTGCGCATGGCTTCACGCGCCGTTGTGATGCCACTGATCTCCGGGTACTCGTCCACGCCATGTTCGCCAGTTTGCGCACTCGATTTGCTACGAGTGTCCATCGTGTGGTCAAACTCCACGTCTTCTGGATCGAGATCTTCAACTTCCTGTGAAAATGTAGATATGGTTGAGTGATTTGATCAACATAGTGTGCTTATATTTTTAAATAATAAGAAATTAATCTTATTCTGGTCATTGTTCATGTAAAAGAAGGAAAAATAAGAATAATAAAATTATAGAATTAGAGATTTTTACATTTAAACATATGTAAAAACGAAGAAAATTATCGAAAATAACAAAATTAACAAGATTAATAAAACTAACAAACTTAATAAAAATAACAAAATTAACAAAAATGTCAAAATTAACAAAACTAACAAAATTAACGAAACTAACAAAAATAACAAAATTAATAAGACTAACAAAATTAACAAAAATAAAAAAATTAACAAACTTAACAAATTTAACAAAATTAATAAAACTAAAAAAATTAACAAAAATAACAAAATTAACAAAACTAATAAAATTAACGAAACTAAAATATTAACAAAAAAAAAAACAAAATTAACAGAATTAACAATAAGTACTGAAATATACAAATGAATCTTATTCTGGTCATCGTTCATGTAAAAAAAAGGAAAAATAAGAATAATAAAATTATAGAATTAGAGATTTTTACATTTAAACACATGTAAAAACGAAGAAAATTATCGAAAATAACAAAATTAACAAGATTAATAAAACTAACAAACTTAATAAAAATAACAAAATTAACAAAAATGTCAAAATTAACAAAACTAACAAAATTAACGAAACTAACAAAAATAACAAAATTAATAAGACTAACAAAATTAACAAAAATAACAAAATTAACAAAAATAAAAAAATTAACAAACTTATCAAATTTAACAAAATTAATAAAACTAAAAAAATTAACAAATTTAACAAAACTAATAAAATTAACGAAACTAACAAAATTAACAAAAAAAAAATTAACAGAATTAACAATAAGTACTGAAATATATAAATGAATCTTATTCTGCTCATCGTTCATGTAAAAAAAAAGAAAAATAAGAATAATAAAATTATAGAATTAATAATACAAATAATGAATAATAAATATTAAAAAATTACATCAAAATTTAAATCGAAGAATAACATTGAATTATTTATCTTCTTTATAATTGATAAAAAAATTAAAATAACATTTGTTCTACTTATTTTATTATTATTACATGTTTTATCTCCATAAAATGTTTAAAGTGATGACAAATATTCATATAATGTATATTTAATTTTTTTCCATTATTTATTATTATAAAGTTGAATTATTTTATATTGCAATATATCAATTAAAATATTCTTGCTGTTTTATAAATATTAAAACATATTTTACATTTATATAATTTATGCATCAGATATTATCGTAAAATATAATCCTTTTTTGTAAAAAGTAGTTATAAAAAGCAGTTATTTTTGTATTATTTATATAATTTAAAAGTATATAAATTTCAATCTATGTTGTTTTGTAAAAAGTGCAGATATTTTTTTGTGTATTAACTAAAATGACAAATGTTTAATTTAGTTACATTTAATTATTTTCTAATATTCTTACGATTCATTTTTAAATGTAATCATTGTGTATTACGAATGATCAAGTAATATTTCGTTTATGTTTTGCACAAAGTTTAATCTTTACAGAATAGTTTCATTGTATGCTAAATTGAGTTTGAAATTTTAAGCGAATTTTGCAATTAAATTGATAACATTAATATAATGTGTTTTTGATAAAATAATTTTCATTTTAAACAATTCTTTTATTTCAATGCAGAGATGGGCAAAAATAATTACTCAATTACTTATATTAATTTTAAAAAATTGAATTTATACATTAATTTTATTTACAAAAATAATGATTAATTAAAAATTCAATTACTTTTCCATTACTTTCTCAATTAAAAAGCATGTTTTTCACTTTTTTTCCAATAATAACTATGACACCTGTATTTTTAGTTGAAGACAGTCTTTTTATAAGAAAAATATTTTCAATTACTTGATTTTATTATTTGTATTAATTATTAAATATATGGTTTAATTGAGTAATTGCCTTACCCATCTTTGTTCAATTCATAGTTCTAATTATTTGATTATAAATAAATCTTACTCTATTCATCAGAACTGCACGTCTAATTTCGCGCACTCCATCGTAAACCAATCGCGAAGCATCAATGAAATCATTTTCATCGACGTCCTTAGGTGGATGACTTCCAAGTGCATCGACGGCAACCTCCACGCGTTGAGCGAACTTCGGCATCACTTGATCGCGCAAAACCATAACTGCCTCCAAGACTCGTTTCGTGTAAATGCAAGGCTCAAAGTTGTCCATTTCCGCCTGCACGACATTACACACTCGAGCAGAACGACCTCTAATCGCACCAGCGGTTCTGTCCAATGTGTCGGCGTCACTCTCTTGCAGAGCGAGGACACACTTATTCACGTCCTCGAGGATATGGTTTTCAGAAACTGCGAGGAAGTCGTCAATCGTGGTAATATCGTCTACGGCTTCTGTCAGTACTCGTACTTGATGTTCCCAAGCTTTCCGGAACACTTCCATATTGTCAAGTGCGACCTTTGATTTTGGTCGCGCAGCGAGTACACGTGCTGCATTGATTACTTCGGGACAGAGATTTTCGATTTGTGCCGCCGCGTATCTCACCATTTTAACTCCATCTTCGTTTCCTGACATACTGCATGCCAAATTTGCAACCTAGAGTGTGTAAGAACAATTGTTAAATTGTAATTGTTAAATGTGTCTATATATATTTCAACACAGGACAACTCAACCCGGACAACTCAACACACGGACATTTCATTCCATTTTTGTTCACATTAAATTTTTATATAACTTAACATATTAACATATATATATAATATATATAACAAAATTAACAAACTTAACAAAATTAAAAAAATTAATAAAACAAACAAAATATATATAACAATATATATAACAAAATTAACAAAAATAACAAACTTAACAAAATTAATAAAACAAACAAAATTAACAAAAATGTCAAAATTAACAAAACTAACGAAAATTACCGAAACTAACAAAATTAACAAAAATAACAAAAATTAACAACAAGTACTAAAATATATCAATAGCGTTGCGAATAATTTGTAAATAATTGTTATTACTGCTTGATTATAAAGAAATAAAATAATATAACTAAAATAAAATAACAAAACTAAAAAAACTAACAACATTTTTAAAACGATTAGCAAAAACTAACAAAATTAACATAAATAACAAAATTTACAAGATTAATAAAATTAATACAACTAAAAAAATTAACAAAAATAACAAAATTAACAAAAATAACAAAATTAACAATATTAACGAAACAAAAAAAACTAACATTTTTAAAACGATTAGCAAAAACTAACAAAATTAACAAAAATAACAAAATTAACAAAAATAACAAAATTAACAAAATTAATAAAACTAAAAAAATTAACAAAATTAACGAAAATGACAAAATTAACAGAATTAACGAAACTAACAAAAATAATAAAAATGACGAAATTAACTAAATTAACAAAATTAACGAAACTAACAAAATTAACAAAAATAACAAAATTAACATAAATAACAAAATTTACAAAATTTACAAAATTTACAAAATTAATAAAACTAAAAAAATTAACAAAATTAACAAAAATGACAAAATTAACAACATTAACGAAACAAAAAAACTAACATTTTTAAAACGATTAGCAAAAACTAACAAAATTAACAAAAATAACAAAATTAATAAAAATAACAATAATTACCGAAACTAAAAAAATTAACAAAAATAACAAAATTAACAAAATTAATAAAACTAAAAAAATTAACAAAAATAACACAATTAACGAAAATGACAAAATTAACAAAATTAACAGAAATAACGAAACTAACAAAAATAATAAAAATGACAAAATTAACTAAATTAACAAAATTAACAAAATTAACGAAACTAACAAAATTAACAAAAATAAAAAAATTATCAAAATTAACAACAAATACTGAAATATATCAATAGCGTTGCGAATAGTTTGTGAATAATTGTTATTACTGCATGATTATAAAAAAATAAAATAACATCTAGTTGTTAATAAATAATTATTTAATAAATTGAAATAAATGGTATTGAAATGAGTGTTTTTTGTCCAATGTTGATTTATCCTCTTTTGAATTGTCCGAGTTGAATTTTCCTGTGGAATAATGTCCATTTTCTGAATTTCTCAAATAATCATTTTTGAAAGAAAGTAAAACGAACTTACTTCGACCAATTTATTAGCATGTTCCGTAAATACCAGTGCATATTCCTCAACTTCTTTGTCCTTGCCATTACGAGCTGCCTCGATAAGTACCAACAGCGGCACACTTGTTTCCAAAAAGCTATCAGAAACATGATCCACAACTGCCTTCCTCAATTGTCTTCGGAGGTCACGTGTTTTACGACACATATGATCAATCGCACGTTCCAATCCCTCTGACTGTTCCTTCACATTTACCTGTTAAATGAAAAATAATGTTAAACCATATTACAACTTGAAAAACATCATCAATTCTAAGGATGATTGAATACATTACATTAAAATACATTTCAATCATAAAAAACATTATAATGAACACGTACATTATTCAACATATTTTTCTGATTTTAAGAACATGATTTATTGGTGAATTGTGATCAACATAAGTAATGGTGATGCACCATTTAATACACTGCATTAATAATGTGAAAGCTTGATAAGAGAATCCCGTGAATTTACGACTTTTCTCAAATTTTACATGTTTCATGTAAAGTTAACTTTTAGCAAAAAGTATAATTTGCATTCACGTGATTCTCTTATTGTTTCAATACTACATTAGTCAATGTTGAGTTGTTAATTTGACACACATAAAATAAGACAAATTATTGTATAAAAGCAAACGTGTTAAACAAGTAATGAAATTAACAATTATTATTGACTTTTACAATTGTTATTACAACGAAGAATTAATTATCAATCGTACTTATTAAGTCTCATTAATAATAAAATATTTCACGCATCGCTGAAATATTTTACGTAATTACAATTTAATGTTCGGATTAATAAGTAATCTGACGTTTTGTTTGATGCAATACAAACAATGTGTAATTATGTTTATGATAACGTATGATTTAATACAAAAGAAAATATCTAGGAATGAGTGATTTGCGCTATCAAGTGAAAGTCTAAGATGTGAATGACTATTTGCATTAATATTGTGAAAATACAGGTTGCAATACTCAATATTTACCCTTTTACCAGCCCGAGCGAGTTGCAACTGGCCATGTCAAAGAAAGAAAAAAGAACGCAGTAGAATAAACAAAATGCAAGAAATAAAATGTTATTACTTAATAATATGTTATCTTTCATTTGCTTTTCTGAGTTAATATTAAGGAGACGTTCCAGTGAAAAATGGGAAAAATCGATGAAAAAATGAAAAAAAAATTATAAAAGTTCAGTGATTAAATGCAAGTTTAGAGAACATATAGAAATAAATGCATTTTCTTTTGAAATTCTATTTACGGAATTAAAAAAACTCTAAATTCTAAAAAAAAATTATTTAGATTTAATAATTTATTTGCTATCATCTTCATAAAATCGATATGTATAGAACTCAGAATATTTTTGAAATTGAAATGCTTGATAAAAATCACAATTTAAAAAAAAAATGTTTAAAATCGATTTTTTTTATTGAAATCAGATTTAAATCCACTTTAAATCACAATATTAAAAATATGAGTAAATAAATTTAATTTTTAGTCAATTAAATTTATTTTTTCTAATTTTCTTATTTAAGTTAGTTTTCTTAACTTTCTTAGTTTCTTATCTTAGTTAGTCTT